>JANTPZ010127824.1:0-45646 GCA_025593235.1 Vachellia pachyceras
CTTATGTTGATGGGCTTTATATCTCTGCTTCTGACGGTAACGCAAAATGGTATCACTAAAATCTGTGTTCATCCGAGTTGGTCTCGCCATATGCTTCCTTGGGGACAACATGAAGAATCACTACGTGTCGTACTCCATTTTCAGACTTCGTTGTCTTCTTCTGCTATTTTTGGCCTCAGGCACCTTCTTTCTGAGGAGAAGACATCGTCGGAATCCGCCACCGGATACTGCACCCGTAAGGTAATAATAACTTAATAAGTATTAAGTAATAGGATGAAGATGCAAAATATACCCTCTTTGATTAAAAGTGTGCCGTGACCATGTTGCAAAACTGCTCGGAAAAAAAGTGTCATGAACTTAAAAATGCATATGTAAAAATAGTTTGGCTCCACAACCTAAAAAAAATAATGATGTTAGATTATATTTAATGATTTTAAAAATATTTATGAGTATTTATACACCTATAAAAAACATAGGTTAGACATATTTTTAATAAAAATTCATAGGTATTTTTCGCCCTAAAGTAATACTTCCTCCCTTGATAAGGTTTTATATTTACCAAGGGCGGGGTTTTATATTCCATTTAATTCAAGGATGTCAAGGGACAAAACTAAATCAAATACAAAACTTTTGGGCAATATCAATTATATGCGAAATAACACACAAAAGTATTATAAAATATGTGTTAACATTAATATTCCATTTAATTTGCTTGACTGAATTGTTAAGATGTTTATTCGGCAAAAAAAAGAATTGTTAAAACTAGATAAACATGTCTTACAATTAGGACCGGAGGGATTATTATTTAAGTGAATACTCATTGTATCTTATATGTGTATTGCATCACTTGTTGTTACGAATATAGATTTATTCCAAGTATGTTTAAATTAATTACCACTTGTCTTTAGGCTATGAGCTCGTTGTTTATGTGAAGCAGGATGTTCCACGTCCCCCTTGATATTTGTTTAAAACAATATCATTATTTAATTTTGATTAAAACATTATTAGTATATAACCAACCAACGTAACTCACCATAATCAATAGGACATATACTAAGATTTATAATATTTCATAATAAAAAAGGACAAGCACATCATTAAGCTATTACTATTTCGTTTAAGCAACTTGGAATTTGACTACCTCTACAAGTCTCCGAGCAAGCACACCTCTCAAGATAAAATGGGTTGGTTTATTTATAATTTATTTTCAATATTTCTACTTAAATAAAAAAACATTAAAACTCATTAACCCAGTCATGATGTTAAATTTCATACTTTTTTCGATACATAAATTTTAAGAAAGGGGTTGGGCTCACCTACAATCCAAGGGTAGGGTAGCTAACTCATGATCCACTGGGGCATGTCCCTGTGAGTACTGGAGCATGTCAAGCAAGCTCTTTAGTTCTGGCTACACAGGTAGGTCAACCCAACTTCACTAAGCTGCGGTGATGCCTCCCTAAGCGCCGCAACTGAAGCCACAGCAAAGTGGCACTCCCTAGGATCGAACACTCTCCCTTTAGGTGAGAGTACTAGCACAATCCCTTCGCCAGTTAAATTTCATACTTTACCTTATCGCTTATGCCAACTTTCAAACTTGGGCCTTGCATTTTTCCCCATGTAAAGTATAGCAGATATTTCCTAATGAGATAATCCTATTCGACACATGTATAAGAACCTGGACTAGACCGACCGAGTCAAACCGGAAACCGGCAATTCGACCGGAAATTGGATCTAAGTGGGGGATTAAACCTGGATCATGACAACTCATCCAATTCGGACCGACTTGCTATAACTCGGTAGATGGCTAAGTTGTGGGGTTGACCGAGTTACTTTTTTTTAAAAAAAAAGAGCAATAAGAACAATGAACGTATAGACAGGGGAGAGAGAGAGGTGTAGCGGAGAGATGGGAGGGAGCGAACGACAATGAGGGAGATGATTGTTTTTATCTTGGCGTCATCGTTGGGGAGGTCAGAGAGGGAGACGGGAGGAAGGAATGTGTGAGTGATGGAAGGTGGAAGGCTGTGGAAGATAGTTCTTTGGGGCTTAGAGGGAGGATCATCAGTGGAGATGATGGAGACGCCGAGGTCGTGAACGAGAAGGAGTGGGAGTGAGGATAAAGAATTGCATGCAAGGATGGAGAAAGAGAAGGAGTGGGAGTGATGAGAGGTTGTAAAGATTTAATGGGATAGATAATGACGATGTTGAGGCACGAGGAGATGCATGGCCATGCGAGATGAACTCGCAGAATGCTTGGCGTGGCCATTGATCAGTCATGAAGGCATACATGGAATGCATGAGTTGTCAACATCTTTTCAATTTTGAATTTTCATACCACTGTAGAAGGATAGCATGAGAAAGGAGGAGTGATGAGGCATGTGGGAAGGAGTGATGCAAAGGATTGCGTAGGGGAGAGATGCATGTGTCATGAGAAGACGGGGTAGGCATCAATCTCAAAAGATTGTGTGTGTGTGTGTGTGTCACGCTGATGTATGGACCTCCCACCCCTCATGTCATTTCTTCCTTTCCTCTTCTCTTATCTACTCCCCCACTACTCCCCTCCTTTTTTGTTAGGCCTTCTCTAGGCCTAACTACTTACTCAAACCCATACTCTCAATACTGACCTGCTTCAGTCTCCTATGCCTCTCACCTTCTCCTCCTCCTCCTCCATCCTATTCTCCAATGTGTTTTTAATTTTTTTTATTCCTTACCAATTTGATCCTGGTTTGACTCTGATCTGACCCATTGTCTCTTAAGGCACTTATTTATCCGGTTCAGTCATCGATCTGGTTTCCTGTACCTTGCTAGAAACCCCTAACGCCTCCCGCCGACTGAATTGTTGAACCCATAATAGTGAGTGCATGTATGTTTGTATATGTTAGTTCCAATTTTGTCTCCTCTCTTCAACAACTCATGATGTTTTGGAGCTCGATTTTAAGTCCATTTGAGAATAATTTTTACAGAGTTTGAGGCAAAACTTAGGTTTTGGAAAATAGATTTTTGAGAGAATAGTTTTTACGGATTCTAAGGCAAGACTTAAGTTTTGAAAGTTGATTGTGTTTGGGAAGTTATTGGCTTTTACGGAGTTTGATATAAAAAGTAAGTAGAAAAGAGAAAAAGAAATAAAGAAAAAGAGGAAAGAGAAAATTTATTATGAAAGTGAGTGTGATTCAATAAGAAAATAGTATTTTCGAAACCTAGGTTTTGAAAAATATGAATACTTATACAAAACCTAGGTTTTGGGATAAAACTTAGGTTTTATCACAAAACCTAAATTTTACCACAATCTAGGTTTTGAAATGTGACTTGATTTTGATCTCACTCTTGAATTTCAACACCGAAATAAAGTCTATAGAGTAATTTACACTAGGCCCATTCGGTAAGCCCTTGTTAGTTGGGCCACAAGACATTCCAGTTTTGGGCCGTACCCATAATATCCCTTTAACTTGAAGCACTCCCCTTCAATAAAAAAAAGAGGAGGGAAATCACCCTATTTTGGGGTAATGAGGCACATCAAATTATATAATGTCCTTAACGTGTGTTATTGTCATTTGTGGTGGGAGTCATTTGTATATATTAATGATATACGGAGAAGGAGAAGGAGATAGAGACAAACAAATGAGGGTTGTTACTCAAAGAAGTAACTGAGAGTCATGTGAGAAACCAATCAAAGCGTATTTTGTGTATTTTCATACAATTTAGTTTTATCAAGCAAAACTAAATCATTCAATTTTGTATTTTTCATGGTTCAAAACCTATCAATTTAATTCAGTATTTTATCATTAAATCAATTTTTCTTGGGAACGACGATCTAAGCATATTTTATGACATCTAAGTGACGAGATTTTAGTGTCGATTTTCCAAAAGTGACGAGACTTTAGTGTCGTACCATCGAATAACGTAGGAATGAAGATCTAAGTCATCTAACATTCCTCATGACAAAATTTAATGAAACAAAAATACCTTATTCTTTTTTTGCCGTTTGGAATGATAGCAGAATTGAACATGCCCAGAGAGACGGGGAGTGATAAAAGTTCACCATTTATGAAGACATTTGGCTAATTTAATTGGCTTTATATTTTGGTTTCATTCTTCTTTTCTTCTTCCATCTCATCATCTTTATTCCCCCCCCCCCATCTTTTTCTTTTGAATTAATCAGTAATTTTCATCCCAGAACTAAATACAGTTTAGTGCCTGTCTGAGAATCCATTAGTAGAATGATTTTATGCAAGTTGAAATAAGTATTTGAGATGAGTATTGTCTTGACTTGTATGCAACGTGAAATCCAAACAAACACATCTTTTCACGTTTCCAAAGTCAGTCTATTTACTTTTTTGACATTTCCATGACTAGTCTTCCAATGACACTAGCTTTTTCCTTGAAAAATCTAGTTGCCTTGTTTCTGTCTATGCTCTAAAAAGCAATAAGAAGTAGGATACTTCTGTTGCTGAAAGTGTTTGAGGGAATTACATTGAATCGAACCCATTTTATGATTTCCAAAATTATTCATGTAATATGTCAATTTTGTTTTTCAACACGCTAAAGCATATTATTCTGTAACTTTTTTGTAAACATTTTTCAGGGTAAGGTAGCATTAATATCTTCAGAAGCAATGCATCACCTTCATATATTTATTTTTGTTCTAGCTGTCGTCCATGTGACAGTCTGTGTGCTGACTGTTGTTTTTGGAGGTGCAAGAGTAAGTATCTAATTATCTTATTAAAAAATGTTTATGCTCCTTTAGGTTCTCTTAAGTCTTCTTTATTGACAGTCCAACTTCTCTTTATAGATACGTCAGTGGAAGCATTGGGAGAATTCAATTGCTAAAGAAACTATTGAAACAAACCCGGGTAAGCAATTTGACCATTTACTAATCTGTATGTGATAGGAAACCAGTGGTCTTGAATAATTTATTTTACGAAGAAGTTGTTTATATTTTATTATGTTTCTTGTGTTAACTGTTATGAGTGTCTAATTATGGTTATTGTCAGTTTTATGATGGATAGGATTAAGTAGTTATTTTCAGTTTATGTGCCAGGCTATAAATATCATATATTTGTATTCTACCAAAATTATGGATTAATGGAGTTAAAAGTCTCTCCTCTATTTTCCTAGAACAAAAATTCTGGTTCTAGTCTCTCCCTTCATTTCTTCTTTTCTCTCCATTCCTTTCTTTATTCTCGCTTCTCTAGAATTACATATTTTAGTTCTAAAGTTCCTCTTCTTCCCTACACCCCTTGTGGGGGATTCCCTCCAGTTCTACTTTTAATTTCTAGATTCTAACAGTGTGACTTTCCAACAAAATTGTTAACGTCAGGTGTCTTTGATAATCAATGAATTTAATGGTTTTAAATTCAACATGAAGGTACTTTAAATATGTCAATCTTTGGTTTGAGGATTGCAATAAAAAATCTAAAACATGATCAAGTTAAATTTACTTTTAAGTTCCAGAAATTCTCTTGAAAGTAGTTATATGTCTTTCATAATTGCTCTTTTTATGCATATTGAGTGAGTGCAGATAATGGACCAGCAGTCAGTCATGTTCAGCAGCATGATTTTATGAGGGGTCGATTTCTGGGTTTGGGTAAAAATTCGGTTTTGCTGAGCTGGTTGGTAAGTTATTCTATGCTTTGTAGTCACAAATGAAGTAACTAACAATTTCATCAGGGATATTTTCTAGTTCAGATTAAGAATTTTTATCATGATGAAAAATGGTTGATCCTTTGTTTGGACAAAATGAACTATTAATTCCTTTGAAAATGTTGATACAGTCATTGTTAATGGATTCTAGGTCATCGATCAGTTGGAATGATTATACCATGTTTTCTGAACTTGTAGTTATTCCTTATAAATTTTTATGTTTCTTTCAGCAATCATTTTTGAAACAGTTTTATGGCTCTGTGACGAAATCGGATTATGAGACATTACGACTTGGTTTTATTATGCTATGATCTTTGCCTCGCCACATTCTCTTGACTGTTGTTTATCAGGAAGTAGGATGAAAGCCAGAATAATAACATAATTCTTTGCATGTTTTTCTGTTTTAGACTCATTGGAATCTGAATCGGAAGTTTGACTTTCACCGATATATGATGCGTGCACTTGAAGATGATTTCAAAAAAGTTGTTGGCATAAGTTAAGTGCTACATTAAAATGGTGTTACAGTTATAGTTCTTCTTAGATTACCGTACATAATTAACAAATCAATTGCCCTTAATATATCATGTTTTTACTTATCTAACCTGTGTAGTCACTTTTATATTTTCATGGCTGCAGTTGGTACCTTTGGATCTTTGTGGTCGTCATCTTGTTGCTTAATGTTAACGGTATGCTATATGGCTTTAACACTCCTGCTACAGGATGCATCTTCTCTTTGAACTTATGGATGCCTTTACCCAGCATTTATTGTGTCTGCTGTTTCAGTTTTGGCCCTTTAGTCATTCCATATTTGGTTATAGAGTACGATCCTTTGGTTAATAAACTATCCAGAAATATGACTTTTGATACAACATGATGGCTCCATGCAATCCATGTAGCCAACCCACATAATAGGGTAAGACTTTGTTATTGTTGTTGTCATTGTCGTCAATCTGTATTTGATCCTGATCCAGACAACTTCAGTTATTGGCAGTTGTGTGTTGTTTTTTGTGAATGCAGTGGCTTTGACTGTTTTCTTTCGTTCTGTGTGATCGGTAGAGATAAAAATCTGTTGGTGTTATATGGAAGAAAAACTTATATTGTTGATATGGTTCATTATGATCTTCTAGAACCATGGGGTTTAATTTAACAACGATGACTAATAATACGCTCTTGCCGCTTTGCCTGCATAGAGTGATCAATCAAATTGCTTCTTTTGATTTTGCTAGTTTACAGTGAAGAATACTTCAATTTCTTAACTAAGACGTTTTCTTTTCTCATTAAGGTTGGCATGCATACTTCTGGATCGCCTTCATTGCTTTCATTGTAAGATACATGATGATTTTTTTTTTTGCTTATTTCTTGTTGACATGTGCATGATTGTGCATATATTTAATCAAATTATCTATTGGTTATGCATATATTTAATCAAATTATCTATCTCACAATCAATCTCATGCGCTTCCTTCCAATTCAGAAACAACATTAAAATATCTCATCCTTTGATGGTGTAAATTTTGAAGCTCATTGCAATTTTGAAACTTTTGGGACAAAATTACTCATGAGGGAAAACTTTTGGGATAAATTTGCACCTTAATCCAAATTTTACTCAGAATGCAATTTTACTATCACGTGGGAATTGTCTGTCTTTTTTCCATCTCACTTTCTTTTATATAGATGGGTCATACATTGGTGGAAATGTTTCTATTTTTATAAGTCAAGACCATGTAGTCCAGATTGCATCTTCTTCTTCATTGATTGTGTTGCTGGTTTCAATTCTTTCAGCTTCTACTGGCTGTGGGAACTAAGCTGGAGCATGTAATTACTCAATTAGGTCACGAAGTAGCTGAGAAGCATGCAGCTGTAGAAGGTGCAATAGTTGTCCAACCATCAGATGATCACTTTTGGTTTCATAAGCCCAAATTTGTTCTTTTCTTGATTCATTTGATCCTTTTCAAAAATGCCTTTGAGATAGCATTCTTTTTTTGGATATGGGTGAGCAGATTCTTCTGAAGTATGACTCATGACACGCTATAGTTTCCATTTTTTTCTTTTCTCTTTTTATTTTAGAGAATCACTATGAGATTCAAAGGAAAGAATGTAATCACCAAAAAGTTCTTATAACAAGTGAGCAATATATATGGACCTATTGTCATTGTCTGCATTGAAACTTGTTGTGGGTGTTTTTTATAATTACATTCATTTCTTGCAACTTTACAATGATTCTCCCATTTTATATATTTTCCCTTGAAACACTCACAATTGTGCCAAGTTTAAACACTTTGTGCTTCTCTATTTTAGGTTACTTATGGTTTTGACTTCTGCATAATGGGACAAGTTGGGTACATTGTCCCCAGGCTTGTTATAGGGTAAATGCTATACTGTTCCTACCCTTTACATAGTATGACCTCTTTTCGGTTTTTATAGTGAGAGGTGGAGCTCATTCAATTTTTTTTCACTCTTCTTTCTTCCCTTTTCTGTTGGAATTGCAGGGTATTTATACAAGTACTTTGTAGCTACAGCACCCTACCTCTTTATGCCATTGTTACACAGGTGAATTTAAGTTAATTACTACTTGCTAGCAGAAACTGCAAGTTTCCGTTATATAATACAAGAAGTCGGTATAAATTGATTGAAAGCGACTATATCAGTGAGCTTTATCACCTTAAACAATTTAGACAACTAAGCGAGTATTCATTTGATCATTATGTGATTGTGGTGAAACTGTTAGGGAACTACATGTTACTGTTTGATTTTTACAGAAGTCTGTAAAATAAAGAGAGCGTATCAGTGAACTTTATCATCTGTTGCATCCACATTTATTAGTCTTTATTAGATATTTTTAGGGGATAATATATTTTTTTATGAACCATAAGTGGAGTTAGCCAGTCATTAGAAGGTAGCAGCAAACTTCATAACTGGAAACACCAATTTCGAAGAATGTCCAATGTGTCTGAGAACTTTTCTGGTAGGTTCTGATGCATTGGCATTATCAAAACTCTGTAGATGGGAACTCATTACAAGGCGGCAATATTTAATGAACATGCACAAGAGGGCCTAGCTGGATGGACACAGGGGGTGAAGAAGAAGAAGGCACAAAAGGGTGAGAGCCCAGATGATGGTCCTTCTTCTTCAGGAGAAGTTCAACTTGGTTCACTTTCCCAAAAGCAAATTCCTCCACAACACAGCCCTCATAACCCCGAGAGCCTAACGGCTCCACTCATGTACTCGCAAGCACATGATGGTTTTGTATAGTGATGAGAGGAAAGGTTGTTTCTATTGTGTGTACGTTTGTGCTATAATATATTGTGAGATAGGTTGAGAAACTCCTTGATGAAGATGTTTCTTTGTTGCACCAAAATTAGTGTTTTAAAAGCTAGACCAGATCAGACCAAAGCTGCCAGGTTGAGAAGCTCCTTGATGAAGGTGGGAGTGGGAGTGGGAGGGGGAGGAGAGGTGAAGTTTGAGTCCATGTGGGTCCAACACCTCTTTCTATCATGTTTGTGTGCTAGGAATTTATTTGTACTGTTACAATTAAGTGCTTAATACAAATATGAAGTTTCTAGGTTGTGATAATTTACTTGAGCCATTGTCCGAGTCAAGATATAACTAGAATTAGTCTATACATCACTAATAAGGATCAGCCATGATGAAAAGACTTCGATATTTTTTTTTTTTTTTGAGTAAAGTAAGACTTCGATATTTTGAACGCAAGATTTTGAGATTCAATTGGTGACTGTGTAAATGTAAAAGATACATTTGGAACAGTTACTCTTAATTAGATCCAACAGGACTCAAATATAACTCAATCGGATAGTTATATAAAAAATATGAGAATTGTGTAAGGGAAATAATATCTGATAGATTTCAAAGATTCACCAGTAAGTGATGTTTACTTATCAATGATGAAATTTTCACTTACAATTAACAAATCCTAAAGATTTATCAAATATTATTTTCCATATGTGTAACCTAATTACAATTCTCCTAAATAAAAATAATTGGTTGATACATCACTTATTTATTCTTCAAGACTTGCTCGTGGCAACCACCACCAAGCATTTGTTGTTGCTTCTAAGCCACTATTTTATAATGTACTTAGAAATTAGTATCATCCAGTGGCCGGGAAATACGGCCTTAGGACTTGGAATTGCATTTGAACTGTTATTAAATATTTAAAATATGTTCTGGTTATACAACAAAACTGGAAGTTTTGAATGGTACTACTAAGTAATCATTCATTAAAACAGAAAATTTATAAGGCAATGATAGATATATAGGCACCACAGCATGACATTTAAAAAAAGAACTGAAGCTAATCTAATGGCTAATGCACTAAATCACCAGTTCACTCCTCAGAATGACATCTTCAACAAGAAGAATGAATAAAGGAAATGAAATCCAAGTCAAAGCTGGAGATAAATAGATCAATATATTCCATAATTGGGGAGCTCACAAACAAATGGCTTCAAATCAACGAAAGGTTCAAGGAAAAGAGAACTAAACGCCTATTACCCAAAGCATTTCTCACATCAAAAGCCTTGAAAAAGTCTCTCCACAAAAAAAAAAAAAGGAGACAAACAGATCAACAAATTAAAAAATCAAACTAGTATAGTACTGACTACACCTGAAAATCTATACACTAAGCCAACTTAGCTTCGTGAAAATGATGGTTCCCAAAGTGCCCCAAATCCTGATTAATAGATGCATGGATTATTGTCATTTAATTGAACAAGTTAATTAATTACAATATCTTCAAGTGTTAAAAGAATACAACTACTTGATTGAAAGATGTTTGATAATCTACATCCACATAAACCCACAAGGAACCAAATAAACTCAAATCTGTTCAATTCCAAACGAACCACAGGTGTTTATATTTTTTTAATTGGCTCAAACAATCAAACAGTTTGTTCCACAACCAAACAGCACTGGGCAAACCAATAAGTCAATCAGGTAAGACATGTATGTTAGTTCGTAGGAAGGCACAGGTTAGGAGACAAATCGTTAAAAGACAAAAACAAGTCAATTCATTCACTAAGACTCCTCAGAGCGCAGGTATTTATAGTTGTTTAATTCCCTTCGAACTCCTTGCCGACTCCTCATCCACTCATAACATTTATCTGTAGAATGTAGAAATTAAAATGTCTTTCTAGTTTCTACTCCTAGGAACATCCCTTTTTGCATTGAATGAAGCGATATTTGGCATCCAATTGCAAACTAACATCCAACAAATTGAATATCTTTTTGTACTAATCTAATTTACATTATATGGTTAAAATTGTGAAACTATTATATATAAATAAAGATCCGTTCAGTTGTCGTGTGTTAATAACTGCAGTAAATTTTTATAAAAATTTTCTTAAGTTAGCAAAACTGGAAATGCTTTGATGTATGATATGATATTCACTCTTTCTGTATGCTCTATTTTGATAAGATTATTAATGTTTTTACTGTATAAAATAGTCAACTGATCAACCATTGATCTAATTGTCAAAGCAGTGAAGGAATAACCAGAACAGGATTAGCTACCTTGCAGTTCTAGTGAGTAGGAACCATGGTTACAATAAAAGTGATCTTAGTCTCCAACAACGTGAAACAAAAAACATGTTAAACATCAATAAGCTGCATACAGTTTAATAATTCTAATTACTAACGACAATTCAAAGTGAAAGGTTCTTTTCCTCAGCATGAGTCCTCTCTAATCAAGGTAAAATCTCAAGCAATGATCACTACTAGAAAATCTCAAATTAGCGAGGAACATTAGCGACGACTTTGAACTTCCTCTCTAAATAGCTCAATTAGAGAGGAATATTAAATTCCTCTCTAATGTCCAAATTGACGAGAAAAATTAGCGATGACTTAAATATTCCTCTCTAAAATACCCAATTAGCGAGGAATTTAGCGAGAAATATTAAATTCCTGTCTAATTTTCTAAATTAGCGAGGAAAATTAGCGAGGACTTATATATTCCTCTCTAAAATAACTAATTAGCGAGGAATTTAGCGAGAATATTATATTCCTCCCTTATTTCAATTTCCCTCTTAATTCAATTTCACACTTTCCCTCTTATTTTTCCTTCTTATTTCAATTTCCCTCTAAGTCTCGTTTCCCTCTTATTTCAATTTCCCTCTAAGTCTCGTTGTCACTGCCCGAGGAAGCCATCTGAATTCGCCTAAGCCCTAACCCAAGCGAGAGCTCGGCCGCTCCATCTAGGGCGAGAGCATGGCCACTCCGTCTGGTTCCGTCTCCATGCGTCTTCATCTTCATCTCAATCTTTGCTCTTTCTTCTCATCTCCTTCGCCATTTTCCCAGTCCATCTTTGCTACAGATTCCATCGGCGTCGCCTTCAATTCCAATTGTCTCTAACCATCGTGCCGAGATGCAACTCTATTCTTCATTTTTTTCCTGAAGGTCAGTTCGTTCTACTTCTCCTCTTCTCCTTTGTCATTTATCCCTTCAGTCTATCACCATTCTGTTCCTGATTTTGATTATTTGTTTCTTCAGGGATGTTCTTGTTTTGAAGGCAATTAGGGCTTAAACATGGCATTTAGAAGATTGATTTTTGCATGACTATTAATTGTTCTTTCTGTGATTTAAGGCTTAAACTCGTCTGAGGAACTAGCATATACTCCCCCGCACGATGCGCGGGAAGCATATTATTATGATATTAATTACACTATCAAACTTTATTTTATATCTGACAAAATCTTTTATAAAAATTCAGAAATCATATCATCTAAAACTAAGCAATGAGAGAATGCCACCTTCTGCTCAATCTTACAGAACTAATGCTACTTATCCTACCTTCCTGAACCCCTCCCACTCCCTCTAAACCAGAAAAAAGATTAAATAAGAATTGCTAAAATTAAACACAAACAAGTGATAAATCACTATTTTGTATGAAGAGAATTTCACTAACATGGACCTCTTGGTATGTATTTGAGCTGAAATGAATTAATTAGAGGTCATTTGTGTTAATAGAAAATGAAAGGAATTTAGTGGTAAAAATGAGGTATTTCAGCATTTCCTAAATTTTCCAAATGATTATCAGTTTAAATACAGAAGTTTTCATCAATTGCTCTTGCTGAATATGTAGGAAACGCTGCGTTTTGGGTGAGCAATAAAAATGAACAGAACAGCCCAATAAGGAAAGGAAACGGATGTAACCAATTCCGTTGGAATTGAACCACTAAACAGCTGGAAGCAACTGAATGAAGGAAAGCCAACAGATTTGGTCCAGACGGAGGAGTTTTCCTTTTATCCAGAGCTCAATCTTTTATCTAGGAGACCTCACGAAGCTGCACAGCTTTTTTGGCAGCTGAGCTCTACTCCAGAACACTGACGCTGGAGAACATTCTCTACCCTGGGGTTACCCAAGCTCCTTCACTACCATCATCAAGCTGCAGAGATCTCGGCAGCTCCCATCCATTTTTCCAGAAAAGGAGGTCTACTGCTGTGAGAGGCGATCGTCTCTTCCGTCAGCTCCTCCTCACCGTCGCTGACTTCTGCTTGTTCCAGCACATTACCATTTCACAGATCCACAGAGCTCAGGTCTGATTCTGTCACTGAGAGAATCACAATCATCTGTCACGCGTTGAAGGAGAGAACCTGTAGATTCACGGGCTGAACCTGTTCTCCTCATCTAATCAGCACGGCCTCATTCTTTACTAGGGCCAGGACAACTTAAGGGGGGGAAGCTCCCAATCTGAAACACCACGGTTCTCCATTTCCATTCCGTCGACCTCCTCTCTCTTGTGCAGAATCTCTCCGTCGTAGCATGGCAGATTTTGGAAGGTGGAATAACGTTGCTGTTGCTGTCCTCATGTCCAGGTTCAGCTAAGTTCAGTACCTTCCCAAGGGCCAAAGCCGAGCCTAAGCTTTATGTGTACAGGGAGGTTATTAATTTCTCAATCTACTCTTCAGATCTGTTTGTTTGACCTGTGATAACATGTCAAAATACTTGATAGTGTAGAGTTGATTCCATTTCCCTTTATCAGTGGTCATTACGTTGTGATTGTGTTCACAGATATTAGTTTCAGTAATTCACTTCTTGAATAAAACTAGCATCAATCAGTCTTTGTAATTGATTAATTGCTTTGTCTAATTGTTGTGAACAATATTTGAGTGGTATTGATCAATATTGCTTTTGGAAGTAGCTGATCCTTATTTCTGTGAATTTCTTTCATAATCGTGTTGATTTAGGGAGGTGTTAAAGGATGAATTCATAATGTTGAAAGGCAATGAGGGCAGAGTCATGACATCTTGGGAAGCAAATTTTGATATTGATTCATTTGGTATTTCAGCTGTTGCGTTGCAATTTAAGAAAATAAGAAAATTAAAATAAACATTAGCTTAGATAATAAAGATTTGATCCAGATTTGTGATGATAAAACCACTTGCTCCTAATTCTTGTGAAATAAATTGCTAATTAATTACTAAGAGACACTTAAGCTCCTTTGAGATCGACCTTGAGATTGTGCCACTATTTGCATAATTTGAGTATTAAATTTGGTTTAAAACGACATAGATCAACAAGACTAAACAAATATGATATTTCTAAAATGGTTATGGAGTTAACATATACTTCGTTCCAACCAAGAGTGACATGTTCCCCTCCAGAAAGTCCTGATCCCGAGAAATCCAGGCTAAAAACTGTTATATTTGAAGGAAGTAAAATTATAGCAGCTTCACTTCCATCAGCCCTGCATCCACTGTCATATAATACAGTACCCAGTCAGCATAACCCAAATGAGTTAAGAGTGTTGTACACTAAAAAATGACCGACCAACATGTGCATTCAGAAAGAAAGTGGTATGGTTTATCAAGTGCCAAGAAAGAGCCTAAAACTAAAAGTATCATTATTGCGACTACCATATGTTGCATAGTTGAGTAAATTACAATGACCTCACAAGCTTGAACCAAAGAAAATACCCCTTATAATTTTATATTGTAAAAATAGCCCACTCATAGTTGACTTCTCAGGGGGTGATTGCATCTTAAGTTTTACACAGGGGAGTTTATTGCAATTTATGCTTCATAGTCTTAGCATCGACATAAGAATAAAAAGGGGTGATCAGAACATCGAAAGCAGTAAAGCCTGATATGTGTGAAAGGCAACTACAGTGTCAATGGAACTGTTCAAAACACCAATTGCAAGCTAAATGACTAAGAATAAGTCCCACAGTCACCAGTTTCCATGGCAATATATCACACATGGCAGAGGCTTTCCTTCAGGACTAATAATAAGCATGTAATGACTACATTGAGGAACATCGCCTCGACTATTTTTGATATGAAGGTTAAGTGTTTCCAAACAATAAAAAAATATCCCAAAATAATAACTTTTCGTTAAGGCATATGGATTCTGGTGCGGTAATGATTTAGGAGCTTGTTCTTACCGAAAACCATTTGACTTTAATATCCCACTTATAGACCACAAAAGGCAATAACAAACTACTATATTTAGCTTAAAAACCTACTGCTTTTTAGTTTCTTTCTTAGAAAGAAGAAACATACATTACAATATCGCTATGCTTATGAGTGCGTCATCACATAGGCATCAGAATTTCAAGAAAAGGCCAAAAGAAAAATAGTCCTGTACAAACATAAGATAAGCGCGTTTACTTGAGATCTTAGTTTTGTTTGATCCCCTGAAGAACGAAATCAGCACGAAAGAATATAATTGACTAATTGAGATGTCAAATGGCGAATTTGAACCACGAACAATAAAAATAGATCTAGAATTTCCAACTAATAAACCATAACACTAAAAAATGAAACACGACGTGCTTGCACAGCAATGAACAATATAAAAGATGTTTCTCCATCTACTTTTTTGAGTTCTTGTTCTTCCCATCCAAGAGAAGTTGGGTGATTCACAACTACATGTAATTAATTATACACATCTCATTACGCAAGTAAAACTCAACTCTTATCTTGGAACTGATTGGGCAAGTAAAAACTGAAAAGATCAGGCCTGATTAAAACAACAGAGGTAAGATCTCAAGCTGAAAAGAACAGGCCTAGGAAAAGAAACAGAACGGTTAGCATCTATAAATTATCCCTGTAGAAATGAACAGGAAAGGAAAAATAATCAAATAGTTATACACAGTTGAAGACTATCTTCCAGCCATTGCTTCTATTAAACAGTACAAACCTCTCATGCAAACTACTACACCCCATTCTCAAGAAAATATATCAATAATATTCTTCCAAAGTTTGGGTCAAAACAATGGAATTGTATACAGGATAATATAGCTCTAAGGTCACTGTCTTCCACTGCAACTCTATCTCACCATGAACAAATAACCTTACATAATTTATTGTAATTCGTATTTGAAAAAGAAAATCGTCTAGATATATCTTACATCTCTCCACCTTCACAATAGCCAATGACAATGCACACAAAACAGCCCTGGAAGTGAAGACGCCAACTTATCAATTCTAGAATCATAAATCAATCCCTTGATTCAGGCCTCCATATAATGCATTGTAAAAGGAATTCCCATTATAAACACCCTGATTAGTAAGAAACAAAGATGTAAACATTCATAAACAAATAGGAGAAAACCAAAGTTTTAAAATTTCAAAAGCCAAAGCAAGTCAACTGGATCTGGATCAACATAAACCAAAAGTTAAACTCTAAACACTCATGGAAAGTAAACCAAACAAAAAGGAAAAAAAAAAAACAGGAATAAAACGACAGAGTAAGGAAGTTCTGATTTACAAAATAATTAATATTATTAATAACAATAAGCTGACCTTTTCTACCCAGGAATCTTTATACTCAACTATAAAGGGATTTCGTACTCTAGAGATAAGCTCCATTTGCAAAACAAAAAAATTCACCAGCAAAGCATCTTACAATTTTATCAAGCAGAGCAGTAAATCCAGAATAGATACCAATGAGAAGAAAAATGACATTGAGTATAATGCGATACTAACTAAATGAATAAAACCTAGGATATAAGTGAGCTGTGAGCATGTATCTGTTTCCTACTATATAAACCAATGGGACTATCTCTTCTATTTTGTATCATGAAATATAACGCATCACTAATAATCAGGCCCCAGGAGAAAGAGGGACGACAAAATCTGATGTCACAGAGGGGAATTAAAAAAGGGGGCAAGTAGAGTACCTCCTGGTGGGCAGATCTACGGGTTCTATCAGTTTGACGGGCAAGGCGGATCTTCTTAAGGACATATCTTGGTACATGGAGACAATGAAATAATTAAAAAAATACATATGGTATATGCCAAAATACATAACTTCTTGTGTATTACTTGACAATTTAACCTGTAAATAGACATGTAACATTAGATTTTAAACAGAGTTTGTAATCATCGTCACCTTTTCCTTTCATGCTTGTTCCTCACAAGCAGAGCAGAACCAAAGGAACCTTTGCCAATCTGTTCTAGAATTTCATACTGCTCCATGTTGAACTGGAATCACTCCTACAGAGCGACATTTCTGGAGGCATTAGCAAGGAACAACGCTTAATTTAATCACAAAATAAAATAACAAAAAGAGCAAAACTATGGACTAGAGAACAACATGAAAAAGAAAATTGGAAGCAGGTCCTATGAAGTAAAAGTGCATATCCAAAAGATTAAACTACATTTACCTCTCACAAATTATGAGTAATGAGTTTGTAAAACAGAAAATCCAGAACATGAATTTCAAGAATAATCATTATTGTTATTTTCTTCAACTGGCATCTCTGCATAACTCAGAAACCCGACAAACAGCAAAAATACATTAAAACAAATCGAATCCATAGCAATGAAACACGTGGGATAATAGAAATCGAGCATTTCACGTAGATAAGAGGGGAAAGGGAATATAGAGGGCGGAAGACGCGCCCATCTTCACTGCGAACGCCGTGGGGGCAGTCCGGAGCGGGAGAAGTCAAGGTGTAGTTAGAAAACCTGTTTCCATCGAGAAAACCCCCTCTTTTGTTTGTGAACTGGCTGCCACACTCATTCCTGAAGGGAAATGCCCGAGAGAGGAGCCTCTTTTGGATGAAAGGTCTTGGTTGCTTCATATGAGCATTTGAAACAGAGAGTGCAGAGAGGGACTTTCTTGGGCAATGTGAATGAAAAGAGGGGAAATTTTGAAATTTGAAATGTTGCTTGCTTCTGCTGGGTTCATTTTTTTTTGGAGGAATCAGATGTAAAGCTTATGAACAGTGAAATGAGTGTAAAAGTGAATAGGTGGTAGAGAGGTATTATAGTATATATTGATTTTTTTTTGGCAAATTGTTATAACTCTTTCTCTCTATCTCAGCCAATGATTAAACTCCTAAAGTTTCCTTAAACTGCTGCAGGAAAAGGTACCGAGAAAAATTTCTTATCTTCTTTGACCGTGCTGTTTTTTTTTTTGGCTGTTTTCAAAATACCCATTACCAATTTTCACCCTTTTCTTTGTTACAGAGCAAGATCTTGAGGATGAAGCTTATGATGTATTAGGTAATTCAGGAAGGTAAAACAATCATTTCCATGTGTTTTCTTTTCTATTCTGAGTTTTAGGGTTGGCATTCATTGTAGCTGACTCTTTTTCTGGAATTGAATGCTGTTGTTATTTAATCTTCTAAGTTGTTGATTCGTTGGTTGTGCCCTTTCTATCCTGAGTCTTGGTTTCCTCTATTTGTGAGTTTTAGGATTGGCCTTCATTGTAGCTGACTCTTTTTCTGGAATACAATGCCATTGTTATTTCATCTTCTATGTTACTGATTCAGTTAGTTGTGCCCTTTCTGGAATTTTGCATGTCTTGGTTTCCTCTGTTCACTAAATTTGGTTAATTGTGGCTCGAATAGGCTTTTGAGAATCTAATTATTTTCAGTCTTTCCTTAAAGTTCTGATCAATGTTGGGTGGAGTTTGAGTATCATCTTTGATACTTTGTTCCATGAGAGTGGTCACAATAAGATTAAGTGCACAGCAATAATTTTGCATTATTAGCTTGTGATAATCATTCTTAAATATGAGTGTTGTGAGAGTTCTGGCGCCTTCTCCATATTAATTTTGCGTTGGGCCTTGCCACACCCACAGAATCCTAGTTGGCATCTCATTAGGCATGTTATCTTTATTTTATACATGAACACACATGTGCACAAGGTTTAATTACTTCAATCCTTGTGTAATTGTATTGATGTAAGCCTGCTTATTGTTTACATAGTGAGTCCTTCTGGTTGAGTCCTTCATGTTATCTTATTGTTTACTTCATGTAATTTCCTTTGGTGGTTAAAGCTTGTCATGACAGTTAGCTTGCATTTTCCCCTGCTATCAAGGGTCTCCATCTGGCTATAATGGCTTGTCAAGTTTTGAGTAAAGCATATAATTTAACTGAAACAATTTTGACATGTTTAATTTGGCTTCATTGTCATGAACTGTGTGATTTATTCTAGTGATGAAAGCTTATATGGCAAATTATTGCTTCCTTTCATCTGTAAGGGGTTGTCTTCTGGCCTTTTCCCCTTTTGTTTTGGGTCATGTAGTTGTGCACCATGCATATGTTGCTTCTGAACCATTCTGATGGCGATATTAATCATCTGGGAATCTTACATCTGATGATGAGTTTTTTTATTAATTTTTGCTGTAAGAATTTATTGATTTGGTGGATCTGATTTTGACTTGTTTCACGTTATTTGCTTAGCTGGATGATCGTGCACTGACAGATGTGATGAAAAAACTCTTCAAAAATTACAAAAAATGGTGCAAGTATTTGGGACGGAAAAGTCGCCTTTGGTGAGGATCTTAATTCTCCTGTTGCTTAAAGATTGTCTAATTGCTGTCTTGCTGACTGGGAGTTTTTTAATTCCACAAATGATTAGAAGAAAAAGGGATTTTTTTTTATATTCTTTCCTGTTTTTATTGTATATTCTAGTCTAAAATGTTAAATCAGTTGATGGGCACTTAAATTGAGATGTGATCTTTTAATATTGAATCGCTTTAAAATTTGCTGTTTGTTTAAAAATTGAGATGTTAAACCAGTGACTATTCTTGGTGGCCTACTCCAAATTCTATTTGAAGTGTTTGAAAGTGGTTAAATTAAGCTATGCCTAGAGGAAGAGGTCGAAGAGGAATACGGGGGGATAGGGGAAACAGCACTAGTGGAACAAGTCAAACAACTTCTACCCCACCACAACATCAAGATCCTTCAAAAGTTGTCAACACACAAACTGGATGTGTTCGACCACACTTACGCATTTGTGGAAATGGAACTTCTTATGTTTTTCTTGATTTACAATGTCAGTTTATTTTTATTTCTATAAGCAGATTTTTCTTTTGCAGGTTCACCCCTCATTGTGCAGTTCGTGATATTACTAGGATATTCAAGAAGTCATTTTCAGATGCATGGCCTAGTTGGACTTCAGTCCCATCCCATGTTAGAGACCAATGGTTTGAACATCTACATGTTTGTTAAGATAAATTTTACTTCTTACATTTGTATTGCTATATTAAATTATTGTTGAACTAATTTGGGAAAGCTTTTTGCTTGTGAATTTGACTTGTTATTGCAGACATTATATCATTGGGATGAAAATGAAAATGATATTCATACTTCTCCATCTGCTCCCCCTCAGCCTACACCAAATGTAGGAGAGTTTGTTGGGATGCCTGTATTTGAAGAAGCTGTCAATCGTGTGGTAGATCAAAAGATGGAACATTTATTTATTGGAAAGACGTCAAAGATTATAATTTCTATACAACAGGACATTTTTGGGGCCATTCAATCATTATGTGACATAACTTCTGCTCCAGAGCGACGTCTGAGTAGTGTGAACTCATTGAAGCAACCAGATCCAAAAGACTCTGAAAAATGATTGTATTATTTGGATTTATGATTATGTATTATCTAAGTTATATGTATGACTTTAAAACTTTTATGACTAGTTCTATGTATTTCAAATTATGACTTTAAACTTGGTTTATGAGTTATTTGTATTGTTAAAGTGCAAATTTACATATATAATTAGCGACAGATTACGGAATGATTGGCAACGAATAAACAACAATTTAGCGAGGAGTTTAGCGAGGAATTATTCTTAAATTAACGAGGAAATCATCCAATTTTCACCTCAATTTAGCAAGGAATAGTTTCCTCGCTATATTTTAAAAATTCCTAGCTAATTTAGCGAGGAAATATTTCCTCGCTAAATAGAGGGGAGTTATTATGTCGCTGTTTTCCTCGCTAAATTTCCTCCCAAAAAATTCCTCGCTATTTTAGCGAGGAAA
Source organism: Vachellia pachyceras (assembly GCA_025593235.1). Taxonomy (NCBI): domain Eukaryota; kingdom Viridiplantae; phylum Streptophyta; class Magnoliopsida; order Fabales; family Fabaceae; genus Vachellia; species Vachellia pachyceras. The sequence continues at coordinate 20,873 of JANTPZ010127824.1, forward strand.
TATTCTTAGCGAGGAAACCATTTTTTGTCGCTAAAATTTAGCGACCAGCGTATTCGTAGGGAAATTTAACGATGAAATGTGTTCCTTGCTAAATGGCATTTAGTGAGGAAATACCTTGATTTAGCGAGGAAAAATTTCCTCGCTAAATCTCAGTTTTCTAGTAGTGGATTTTCGATTTCCTTAAACGCCTAAAAGGTCATCCATTTAAATATTTTTTAAAAACAAAATTGATGTCATAAATTTTGAATTATTTTCATATATAATAAGAATTATACATAAAAAACTTTTATTATATATTATTAAAAATACTATAAAAAAGAGTAATTAAGTATCATGCCTGAGCTTTTTTAACTTGATATATAAATTATATTTTAAGTTTTAATTTGATTTGCTATATTTCAATCTTATTTCAATTTTTTATGAAAATATTCATTAACCTATATTCTCACTTTATTTAATTGAATTTCTTTCTTTAGGATACATTAATTCAAAAGCTTAGATTTAATAACGCGCACACACAAAGCAGAGCCAAAAGTCTACATAAAACTCATTCGTGCAAGTCAAAAAACAGAAAGTTCAGTAAAAGGAATTACAAAAATTAGATTATATTAATAATTTAATCATAGAGAAAACGTTTATGTGTTTCACTCTATCTAAAAAGTTAATGTGCTCGTTATTTTTATAATGCATATAACTACAGTATATTATGATGAGCATGGAAAAATGACAAATTGATATATTAGCTCTATATTACTTTTCATGGCCCAAAAAAATTATATTTTTCCCATACAATGTTATATGCAAACTATAGCTAAGATGAAATTTCTTTTACAGGGTGAATTATGATGTGTTTTTAAGTTTTAAATATGAAGGAACCTGTGCAACTTTTATTTCCCATCTCTATTCTTCCGTAACAAATGCTGGAATTGAAGTATTCAAAGACGATAAAACCTTGGGAAGGGAGAACAAATTTACTCAATTTTGCCAGCAATTGAGGGATCAAACTTTTACATTATTGTAATCTCAAGAACTGTGCTGATTCTGAATGGTGCTTGTTAGAGCTGGAAAATATAATGCGTTGTTATAACAGAAAGTGGGGTTGTACCAGTACTTGTTGGTGTAGATCCATCTGAAGTATATCATCAAAGCGGTAGCTTTGGAGAAGCATTTGAAGATCTTCTAAATAGATCACATAAAAGAAGTGATCAAATTTTAAAATTGAAGTTATCACTTCATCAAGCTTCTACCATTGCTGGATTTACTATAATAAACTCAAGGTAAGTTTGTTTTATCCCTCTTGCATACATTTTGTTTGATCATACAAAATTTGCATGATAGGTTTAACATTTATATTTTCAACTTACGAGCGGATTGTTACTTCTTAGCTAGATTAGGCCTCACACATTGCACTTAGTTTAAGCATAATGTTCATATGGATGGTTACAATGCATTTACATGTTTTGTTATGAGGCAGATTTCAGAAATTTAGAAAAACTTCGTTGATTAAAAAACCAGTGCGTATATATGCGTCTCAAATTTTGAATCTAGAAGCTCAAAAATAAATTAAAATTGAATTAAATAGGCTACCAAGCCACGCTCGATAAGAGTCCTAAAAATGCCCAAGAGATAAAATGGTTCCCAAAGACAATATAACCTGTGATTCTTGAATAAAGGCCAAATGCGCAATTAAAGCTCAGCCAAGATCCAAATAAAATAATAGACTCCAAGAGAAATATTGAACTCCAAATTTAACGACTGACATATATATGGAAAGTCCTTTGAGTTTACTTTCAGATGAGATAGATTTCACAATCATACAATTTATTGTTTGAGAGATATAAGCAAAAAACTGAAGATATATCTGGAATGCGTTTATTCCTGATATATGTTCAGTTTTTTGATGATATCTCTCAAACCGCGTATTCCACTTGATTTGAAATTTGTCTCAGTCGAAAGTAAATTCAAATAGCTTTCCAACCATAGGTCATTTGTTAAATTTTACAGCATTTTGAATTTAGACTTTTTGAACCGTTTATTTTTCATCAACGTAAAACTCATTCGAATGAAGTTAAAACTTATTCGAATGAAAGTCGAATTTCTAAAATTTTTTCTCTTTAAACGGTTTATGAAGACCACTTTCGAAACCGTACATTTTTTGTATAGTTTAGAATGTGTACTTCATTTATATAATGATGCGTGAATGGTTACAGGGTCATTCAAGTCATGTCCTTTAAACTTCAGTAAAGACGCGTTAGGAACTATAAGCTGACATGGATTTAAAATTTCAAATCACCTTTTTTGAATTCACCATTTTTGAGGTACTTTATCCATCATTTTTCCAAAATAAATATTAATTATATATTAAAAATATATTGATATTAAAAAGGTATATTATATATTAAAAATTAATATATTGATATATTATATATAATATATAATATTATAAATATAATTATAATATATTTTTAGTATATTTGTATTATATTTTATTAATATAATACTATATTACTTATACCTTTTACACCGCATGGTTCCAAGCGGTGTAAAAGGTCTAAAATATTATATTTTTAAACTTTCATGTTGTCTAAAAAGAATAATATAATTCTATTTTTAATATATTATTAAAATTAATATATTTATTTTTATGTAATATTAAATAAATAAAATAAAATATTTATATTTAAATAACTAATAAAATACTTTTATATATAAATATATAATATAATATTTATATAGTATTTTAAAAATAAATTCTATATAAATATTATATATTTAAAAAAATAAATTCTATATAAATATTATATATTTAACTTATTAAATAAATCTTACAATATATTTTTGATAAATTTTAATAAGTAATATTAAATTTTAATAAATTAAATTATATTTGAAATAACTTATGCATTCGAATTTGTATGAAATTAGATACAAATTTTAATAAGCCTTCATTCAAAAGAACTTGGGACACATTCGAATGAACAAGTGTAAAATTTGTATGTTACGCTATAAATGTAATAACCCTTTGATGTAAAAGATTTTCGTGCGGTGTAAAAGTAACAAGCTTTCATTCAAATGAACATGGGACTCATTTGAATGAGGTATATGTTCATTCAAATGAGATCTGTGTTCATTTGAATGAAGGCATGAACTTCAACGTATCCAAATGCACTATAAAAAAGAAGATACAAATTTATAATTGATCATTCGAATGAGACTTACATGTCATTCAAATGAAATTGGATACATAAGAAATTAGAATTTAAATACATATTTTATTCAAATTAAGGTTTATAAAATATATTAAATCTAATTTAATAATTTATTAAAATTTTTATTTAAAATCATGTTATACTTAAAATTATTAAAGCCTTAATAGAATAATTTATTAAAAATATGTAGGCATTTTTATTTTCAAATATAATATGTAATTACAAAACAAAAAATAATTACAAAATTTTAATAATAATATAATAAATTCGTAATTAAAAAATAATTAAAGTCTATAAAAATGTAGTATAATATTTATTAAAACATATTATTTATTAATAAAAAAATATATATGCATTTAATAAAATATATAATAATATTTATTAAAATTTATTTAATAATATATATAATTTATATAATTTTTATTAAATATTAATTAAATATATTTTCTATTTTAAAAAATTAAGAAAACTTTGTAAAAGAAATTCATTTTTAAATATATTTATAAAAAAATATTACTTTTAAATTTCACGAAAATCGTGTAAAAGAAATTCGTTTTTAAATATATTTATAAAAAAATATTTCTTTTACCATTGAGCCAAACACGGTGTAATGAGTTACAGTGTTTTAGGCACGGATTTCCATGTGTAAAAGAAATATTTTATATATATAAATATTTATATATATTTTTTTAACTAAGTCAACAGTGAGTAGGGTGATTCATGTATTCATCATTTTAATAGGGATCAGAATGGCAAATTCGTACCGAGTAAAAGAAATTCATTTTTAATAATATATACAAATATTTCTTTTACACCGTTTGAAAATCCGCGTAGTGTTAAAAAAATTTATTTTTTAATAATGTCTAGAAAAAGGGTTCTTTCACACAGCACCCACATCCATGCGGTGTCAAAGAAATTTATTTTTAAAAATAAAAAAATAATTATTAAAAATAATTGTTTTATAACCTTTTTAATAATTTAAAATATTATGTTATTTGAAATAAAATAATTTTAATTACAAAATTTTAATAAATAATAAAATTATATTTAATAAATTTAATAAATCATATAATATATTTATCTTCCATTTTTTAATAATTATTATTATTTCGTAATTATTAAAAAATAAAAAAATGTATTATTATTATTAAAATAATGATTTTTAAATAATGATTAGGAAATTAAAAAATAATAATTTATTTCTTGATTTATTATTTTATTGTAATAATATTTATTTTTTAATATATTAAAATATATACCGTTAAAAAACCATACGTTTTAAACTGCACGGAATTCTGTTCGGTGTGAAAAGATAAGTTATTTGAATACTTTTATCCTCAATGGAATGTGGTATGCGGTCTAAAAAGCATGTTTTTTAAAATAATTTATATTTTTATATATTTTAAGAATGTGTATTATATAAATTTTCTATATTTATATCATTTAATAAATTTTAATAAACCATATAATATGTTTTTATAAGATGCTTACATATTTTTTATTTTTAAGTAATATTTTTTACTAAATCTCATGATATATTTTTTTAATAAATTTTAATAAATCATGTTATTTTCGAAAATCCAAAAAAATGGCTACATATTTTTTTAACATTAAATAAATTTTAATAAATCTTATAATATATTAAAAATTAGATTTAATAAATCACAAAATTTTAATGAGAAAGTGCAAATTTGTTAAAGATGAGTTCTTCATTCGAATGAACTTAGGCCTCATTCCGTTAAAGATCCGTTCATCTAGGTACAAAATGCTACGTTTTATAAACTTCTATGGTAAAACTGATCCCAACAAAACTTCCGGATACACAGTGCTCCAACGTATATACTTCAGTAGTAAAAATGCTACTTAACCCTTTAACATACAATAAAGGAAACATTAAATTATATTGAAGTCAATAACACAATAAATTGAAAAAGAGTGTTCAATGAATAGTCCTTTCTCTGGTAGGTTTCATGATGGTCAAGCTATCTCATCTTGCTTTTCCTCAAGTACTTCATGGAACCTTTGTCTGGAACCTTTTTTTTTTTTGGTGATCTCCAGGTGAATTTTGGGCCTTTGGCCCCCCGCGATTCCCCCCGGTATCCGGCGCCTTTTCCTGAGTCCCTGGCCTTCTTCCATACTGGACCAGGTAACTCGGGGCAACCGACTAATCCGGGGCGGAGAATACATGAGGCGCACCCCTTTAAGGTGCTTTGCACCAAGGGCGGGTATCTCCTCCCCTCGAGCGTGGCTCCCAGGGATCGAACACTCGACCCCTGGGGTGGTGACAGCCGCCTTGACCATTGCACCACAACGCTCTTTGTTATAAGCTCTCCTCCCCTCCTTAGTTAAGCAAGGTATCATTAAAATACCTTCTCTCTAATCAATCCAAATAAGAAATAATTAAAATATCCCCTCCCCTCCTCTGCCCACCATACATAAACATAGTACAATATAGGAAACATTAAATTATATTGAAGTCAATAACACAATTAATGAACCAAAAAGAGTGTTCGATAAATAGTCTTTTCTCTGGTAGGTTTCATAATGGTCCTACTACCTCATCTTGTTTGACCTTAAGTAGAAGTCATGGAACCTTTGCCTGGTTCCCATCTTATTCCTTCAAGTTACCAGGATAAAATAATTAATTTGTTATAAGCTCCCCTCCCCTCCTAAGTTAAACAAGGTATCATTAAAATACCTCCCCTCCAATCAATCCAAACAAGAGAATAGATATCATTAAAACATCCCCTCCCCTCCCCTACCCACCATTGAGCCAAACACAGTGTAATGAGTTACAGTGTTTTTTAGTGGGAAAAAACGGTTTATAAAGTCTTATTCGAATGAATATAAAACACATTCGAATGAGTCTACTCTTTCTAAACGGTTTAGAAAGTTTAAATTTCAAAATACTGTAACTTCCTCATTTTAACTTCAAATTTGACAGACGACCTATCATTGGAAAGACCTTTGTATCTAATTTCCAATGACATAAGTTTCACAATTACATGATTTATTATTTGAGAGATATTGGAAAAAAACCTAACATGTATCAGGAATACGTATATTCCAGATATATGTTCGGTTTTTTGATAATATATACTAATCCTGATCTCTAATTGATATGAAACTTGTTCTGTTTGAAAATAAACTCAAAGAGCTTTCCAATAATAGGTTATTTGTAAAATTTGGAGTTGAAATGGGAAAGTTACAGTATTTTGAATTTAAGCTTTCTAAACTGTTTATAAAAAGTAGGTTCATTCGAATGAGCTTTTTTTTCCATTCGAATGATGAATTTCTAAACTGAATTTTCATCCAACGGTTTAGAAAGTCCCCTCCAAAGGTGTAGAAAGTCTACTTTCTATGGCTCTGTTTGGATAGCCCGTTGGGAGAACGGACACAGATTCCGAGGTAAATGTGAGAGGAGTTTTGTCTCGGTAAGCACAGGAATGACTTTTGGTTGCCTAAACGGGCTAACCAAACAAGCCATATACTGTTGAGGCAAAATTCGGTTTAGAAAGTCATTATTCGAATGGGAAAAAAGCTCATTCGAATGAGCTTACTCTTTATAAATGGTTTAGAAAGTCAAAACTTCAAAATGCTGTAACTTCCTCATTTTAATTCCAAATTTGATAAATGACTTATCATTGGAAAGCTCTTTGAGTCTTCTTTCCAATGACATAAGTTTCACAATTATAGGATTTATTATTTGAGAGATACTAGAAAAAAACCAAACATGTATTAGGAATACATATATTCTAGATATATGTTCGATTTTTTTGATGATATCTCTCAATCCTGATCTCCAATTGATATGAAACTTGTGCCGTTTGAAACTAAACTCATAGGAATTTCCATTAATATGTTTTGTAAAGTTTAAAGTTGAAATGACGAAGTTACAGCATTTTGAAATCAGACGTTGTAAACAGTTTTTTCCGTGAGCTTAAAACCTATTCTAGTTAGCTTAAAACGCATTCAAATATTGCAGGACTTTCTAAACCCTGTCTTGATGTGAACAATTTAGAAAGTAGAAGCTACGGTTTAGAAAGGATGTTTTCAGAAGCTGCAGTTTAGAAAGTATGCCTCCGATAGTGTTTTATGCCTAAACTTCAAAACGCTGTAACTCCTTCGTTTGAACCTATAAAATTTGCTTTCTAAACCATTAATTTATCTGTCATTTTCCCATTAATTTTTATATTAACTATGGCTTCTAGTCAGCTGGAAAAATGTCCATTTGAATGGAAGTTTAAATTTTTTAAATTTAAAAACACTTTTTAAACTGCACGGGAATCCGTTCTGTCTAAAAGGTATACCTTTTAAATCGCATGGAACTCCGTGCATCTAAAAGGTTTTTTTAAAAAAAATTTAAAAATCTATATATTATTAAGTAAATTTTAACAAATCCTATAAAATATATTATAATTATTATATTTTATTTTTATTTAATATTTGCTTTTTAAATATATAAAATTAATATATTACTTTTTATTATGTTGTATAAATATATAATATAATATATTAATATATTGCTTCCATTTGAATGGAAGCAAATTCCGTTCGAATGGAAGTGAAAAAAATTTTAAAAAATTACTTTTTAGACCGCATGGATTCCTGTGGGATCTAAAAAACATATTAGGATGTATTCATTCGAATGTATATATATCTCATTTGAATGAAAATAAAGATCCGTTGATTCAGGTGAAAAATTCTGCGTTTTATAAATTTTCGGGGCGGATCTGGTCCTTAAAAAACTTCCGGATACACAATGCTCCAAGGTATATACTTCCATGGCAAAAATGCTATTAACCCTATGTTAAAAAGTGTATCATAATAATAAGCAAAATGTTCATCGAACTTGTAGTTTTGTTGGCTACTCAGATATTTCAGTTTTTGTTTAAAACTATGTCGTCGTTTGGTTCACTCAACATAGCTATGTAAAAAAGGTTTTCATTTTCTTGTTTTCTTATTTATCATCTGCAGGAATGAAAGCAAAGATATTGAAAATATTGTCGAACACATGTGCAGTATACTATAAGGCAGACTTGTTTGTTGCTGATCATCCAGTTGCGGTAGAATCTCGTGTGCAGGATGTGATAACTCAACTTTTGAACAAGTATTCCTCAAATGATGTTCTCCTAGTAGGAATATGGGCAATGTGAGGAATTGGCAAAACCACCATTGCAAAAGCCATTTGCAATGAAATTAGTTGAAATTTTGAGGGTCGAAATTTCCTTGGGAACATTATAGAAGTTTGGGAGCAAGACAATGGTCCAATTTCTTTACAACAAAGAATTCTCTATGATATTTTAAAACAAAAAAAAATGAAGATACACAGCGTTGAATCAAGAATAAGTTTGATGAAGAAAAGACTTCGCCATAAAACAATCCTCCTTATTCTAGATGACGTGAATAACCTAGATCAATTAAAACTTTATTGGGAGATCATGAATGGTTTCATCTTGGAAGTAGAATAATCATCACAATAGGGGATCGACATATGCTTAAAGTTCATAAAGTGAATATAAAATGAAAGAAATGGATGAAAGTGAATTTTTTGATCTTTTTAGTTGGCATACATTTAAGCAAACAAGTCCTAAAGAAGACTTCATTGGTCTCTCTAGGAGTGTAGTTGCTTATTCAGGGGACTGCCACTTGCTCTTGAAGTCCTTGGATCCTTTTTGTTTCCAAGAGAAAAACCAGAGTGGAAGAAGAAACTGAAAATAAGCTTTGATAGTTTAGATTATTTGGATCAAGATATATTCCTCGATATTGTTTGATGGATAGATTCCAAACAATCTTTTCGCGGCCCGGGGAGTGAATTGATTTGTTTAAAAATCTTTTCAGTTAGATCTAAAACATAGTAATAAATGAAGAGTAAGAAAAGTATCAGTTAGATCTAAAACATAGTAATAAATGAAGAGTAAGAAAAATATCACTGAAGAGTATGTAGCGCAAGAACCTATGACTAGTCTCTAGAGCACATCTGAGTGTTTTCACTGTAACTCCAAGATTCATGGGCTATAGGTGCCTTGGTACAAGATGGAGATCACACTCTTCCTTACTCACTTATGGTACAAGGTTGATATCACACTCCCCCTTCATCACCATAATCTATAACCTTTCAAGATTCCACTATCTTGAATTTACACTCAGCAGAATAAAAAGTTTGGAATGAATGATTCTCTCTCAAGAATAAATGTTAAGACTGATCAATAAATGAGATTGAAAGAATAATTGAGCAGTTGGTAACGGATAAATTCGCTTCAATAAATTTTTGCTTTCCCATTATTCATCCTTTTTCATTGCTTTTCTATTTATAATTGAGAAGTAATTAATGTCCATTAGATAGAGTATTCTTTTTGGTACAAAGACCAATCTTCCCGTTAGTCTCAGGCATCCCATTAGGAAGGACTCAGTATTAACAATTTTAAAGGTCAACAATAACATTAACCCAATATAGTTGAAGAGATTCAGATGTCATGTATATAAAGACTTGTACAGATTGATAACATTGAATAAGAAAAATCTCCTTTCTCTTGAATCTAGCCTAACGCTTCCTATCCCATTCTGTCAAAATGAGAATAAAATTATTTACAAACATATGCATATTATACCTTCAAAATAAAAAGTCATTGAACACCTAAACCCCAGTACATAGATTGATCCCCCCCCCCCCCGGATGACAGAATCATGGATGAATCATCCCTCAAAAACACTATTCGACACATGTAAACCCATTGACGTCCTGATACATGACATTGCAAAAGGCCAAGCCAAAAGCTTGCTTCACGTTAATCAGTCTGCTGCTATGTCCCCCCCCCCCCAACAGTCTGCAGCTATGTTAGATTGTCTTGAATATGTGTTAACTCCACTTCCTAGTCTCTGTCCAACAAGGCTTTTGACTTACACAATGAGGGAACTATCCGGATGAGCACTCGTGACTTCTAATACATTATATACTCCTTCATCCTATTTAAAATTCATTTCCAGTATGTTTCACACAAATTTAAGGAAAACTTTAAACTGCGTTAACTCTACTTTAAAATTCAAGTTTTCCAACTCTTTCTCTAGTACTACCACCATTTTTTAATATATGAATTATTTGACTTTTTTTAGAAATTAAGAAAACTAAATAATTGATATATGTATTATATTTCTCTAAACTAATTTTTCTAATTTATAAACTCATATATAATCTAATAACATATATGAGTGTTTCGAAATATCTGTCATAATTAAGTAATTTGTTTAAATTTTTTAACTTCTTCGGGAAAGTCAACTGATATGAGGAGCAATTGTTGAATTCCCCCATCCCAAGCTAAATTCAGGCCTAACAACAAAGCCCATGGCTCAGTGTTGAGGCTATCTCCGACTGGGTTTCTGTAAATAAGACCATTCTCATTCACATTGAAGCTAGTCTGTTTCAAGCTTGAAGTAATTGACTTAGCTTGATTTGCCACGCCTTCATTGCTTCTAGATCGGTCTTCAAAAACATGTTCATTCAGTCCTCGCCAAAGAGCCTGCAAAACCTATAATCTAATCTACTTTATAAGGAAGGACTCAGTATTAACAATTTTAAAGGTCAACAAGTATTAACCCAAAATAATTTTATTACAATTCATTTAAAATTGTAAATCAAGTACCGAGACCAGAATCAAAATCGGTAAGGGGTGAATGATAGTATCAATCCAAATTGTAATATGCATATCTAACCTCATCTGAAGTTACCTTCAATCAAATTAATTCTATTATTAAGCCATAAGTAAAACAGATGAGATTGTTTTTTAAAGTCTTTAACAAATATTTCCTTAAATTTTAGAAAAATAATATTAAAAATGAATGAATAGGATGAATAAGAGGAAGTATTTAAATATAACAAGGTAAAGCAATAACTTAGAAATTAAAAGGGTAGCAAGGTGTAATTTAATCACAGCCAAACATAAACCCTAAAAGAAACTGCCTACTTCTTTCCTTCAGACACAAGTAATTAGCTTGAGGAAAAGTTTTTGTCGACCTGTGAATAAGTTATCTTACAAGTCTTTTTGAATTTAACTCGGTCCCATGATATCTCGCTTCATTTCTGTATAAAATTACTATTATTTTGTTTATGTGGAATTTTACCTCTCTTTAATATAAAATATACAATTTATTTTTGTGCCAATAATTTTTTTTTTACATTTACAGATTCAAAAATGGTTTGCCTTTGTGAATTACAACAAGTTGTTGCATATATTTGAATTTGAGTTTGAGTTTGAATTTGAAAGAATAAAAACCCATGACGATTCGATAAATCTCCCCGTTTCAAGCACTGCAATCATCATCATCATCATCATCATCATCATCATCATCATCATGTTGTTGTTATTCCTATTACATAGAGCATTTTATTGGAGGTATTTTCGTCTTTTTGTAAAGTATTAATAATTTCAAAAACTATTAAATATTATGTATAGATATATATCCATATTTTTAGCAAGGGTAGTAAAAGAAAGTATAAATAAATACAATGTTAGAGTTTACACCTCGAATCCTTATGATAAGTTACTTTTTACCAATTTTCACTGACCTAAAAAACAGTTAAAAACATTAAATTTATTCAAAAATTCAAGTATTTCTATTATTACCCCTAATAGCTACGTACACTAAAATCAAATATCATGTTACCTCTCATCCTTAATATAAGAGCTAGTTGACTTTTGTTGGAGAGGTTAGAGAAGCTAAATACATTACTTATCATATTTATATTTATCGTTTTTCTATAAACTAATTTATTTCACTTATAAACTAATATATAAATTAATTAATACATAAATAAATACTTTTAAGAAGTGTATTTAACTTTCTTAATTTTCCCAACAAAAATCAAATGGCTCTTATAAAATGATCAGAGGTAGTATTCATTATTACTCTTTGAGTTATGACTCCTTATTAAATATGGGCATACATTAAAAATAGTGATTTATAAATAGGGCCAATAATACTTGTTGGTAAGTGCCTTGTAATAAGGATAAAAGAGAGTAATATTATGAATGGCTTAAAACACACAATCTCCTAAACTTTGAATTAGTTGCTCATAAAATTTCTAACTTTTAAAAGTGTGAATTAGACTTAAATGCACAAAACCATCTTAACTTTAATTTAGATCATTTGCGCATAACCTAGTTACCTTGAAAATTTTAAATTAAGAACCCTAGTGTATGATGTTTCATCTATCAACACTCATGACATTAAAATCGCCGTTAAATATTGTCAGATTTTAGTTAAATAACACTCGACATTCAAGACATACTTTTAATTATTTTAAATACTTAAAACATACAATACACTTGTTATAAACATTATATTTGTGGATGTCCATAAACTATTGGCCTTCCATATTCTATTCCTAATAACCTCTCTCATGAATAGCTTTTAGAGTTTTTTATGAAATGGTTACATATTGTATTGTATACTAATGTGAATTGATGTTTGTACTTATTCAATGTAACATTAGTTGAGTTAAAAGCCTATATATGGAAGTTATGTACATATGATAGATATGAATAGATGAAGATGAATAAGAATTGTTCCTCTCCTCCTTACAATTTCTCTTAAATCTTAAATCTCTTATTTTCATAACAACACTTAAATTTTTAGTTCAGTGACAACTATTATTTTCTTAAATGACATGGCATTTAATGAAAATTATAAAAAATATAATATGAAAAGACCTGTGTCGGGTTTAACTGTAACTAAAAAAGTTATTAACTTTAACACTAGGAGGTTGATATATAAAATATGACATATTAGGTTTTTAATTTAAACTTTTAAATGTTAAAAAGGTCATGTTCAGCTGACCCAAAGTTTAGGGAGTCAATAGACAAAAAAATGACATATTAGGTAGGTTTTATATGCTTCATATTTTGAGTATCAAATATCTGTCAATAGAGAGAAGAAAAGTATGAACTGTTTTCTTGCACATGCAACTTTTAAACTGTTTTCTTGGCTTAGTTTGGGTTCGAGTTTCAAATACGTACGTATAAATGTGTGTGAAAATAACTATTTAACATATTTAATGTGATTTTAATCTTCATTTCTTATCCAAAGAAAATAAAGAAAAGAAAAGTATGAACATGGATTATTCATCCTCTTGAAACCATTGTGAAAGTGATCGTTATGTGGTTTTACTCTTAGACGCCACCCTCGTCTGGTCTTTTTAATAGATTTTTTATTAAATTAAATTAAATAAAACCCTTTAAACTTTATATTATACGTAAATAACTTCTTTCTAATTATTAAAACTTTACAATAAATCCCCTGAAATTTTTAAATCCATACAGATAATCTCAAGCTTTCAGTTTATACTCCCTTAAGCGTTATTTTTGTATGCATGTCTATAATCCCCTCAAACTTTGAGAATAAGCCATTTAAACTTTAAGCTATTTATAGATAAAATTAATATCGTGAAAGTTATTGTATAGATAGTTATTGTAACGTTTCAAATGCTTGATAGATTACTTGTATGGATATAGAATTTCTGTATAATCTAGCCTTTATTTCTTTATAAATATTAATATTGTTTTGTTCCTTTGTATTTTTGCCTCTCTTTAATACTACCTACAATCTTAATCGAAATAGTAAGGCAAAAGAGTTTCGCAGAAGGTTTATTTTGATTCTATCCAATCCACTTCATGTTCAAATTTATAATTTTTCTTCAAATTATATATATTCATTTTGATTGCATATAGTTAGGGATTTCCATGAAGGATTAGTTATATATAAGGTTATCAAAATCGGACCGCTGACCGAATCAGACAAGGCAGTTGGTTAAGAGTTAGTGGGTCAGACCGTAGTCAAACCGAGGGTTAGTCCAGTGAGGAGTAAGAAAATTAAAAAAAATAAATATTATCACACATTAACACAATCAACTAGCTAGAATTGAAAATTTCAAAAAAAAAGTAGTAAATTCCATTATTAATAAAATAATAATTACCAAATCAATAATATACTTATAGATGATCTATTATCCAACATTGTTTACCATTTCAAAATATTCATCCTAACAAAATATCAATATATATATGGTAAAGGGACATTTTATTTTTCCTTCTCACGTTTTGTTTTTCCCCTTCAAACACCAAAATGTTCTCCTCCATGTATTTTACAAATGGGACAAGCGCAATCAACGTGCAACAAAATGATAATATAGATTATAGAAGAATGTTAAATGGAAAAATATCAACTTGTATTCTTTTAGGGCGTATATATATATTTATCTTTCTACTTACACTATAATTGACTATATTATCTTCATTCATCTTAGCACCCCTACTTTTTCTCGGACGTATATATGCCTTTCACTTATAAAAAATAATAATTACTCAAGCTATGGTTCATATTTCATAGCTTATATTGTTCATTTCTCACTCTAATCCAATAACTCCACCTTCATACTAATAAATTTTGGGGGGAAAAAAGATGACAGGGTCAACTCACCCAACTGGGCCTGTTGACCGGGTCAAATCCGAGTTGGCTGGGTCAACTCGGGGTCAGAGGCCTAACCGAACCGGACCAGTGATCGATTCGCCGGTTTCCGGTCTGAACCGGCCGGTCCGGTCCGATTTTCATAACCATGGTTATATATAATACAAATGATTAAAAAAATATTTTTGGTAATAAAGATTAGTATAATTTGTAAGGAGTTGACTCATAACCCACAAGATCATGGGGTTCAAATCTTGTTGTTGATACAAAAAATTTATTGGTAGGCTATCTGTAAATGTCTCTATAAGCACTTCTAAATCTAAATGTATGCACTGACTTTGGTGAGCCTATCCAACTCACCCAAATATTTTTTTACAGAAAGGGATATTTTAGAAAAACTGAAATATATATATACGGTAAAGGGACATTTTATTTTTCCTTCTCACGTTTTGTTTTTCCCCTTCAAACACCAAAATGTTCTCCTCCATGTATTTTACAAATGGTACAAGCGCAATTAACATGCAACAAAATGATAATATAGATTATAGAAGAATGTTAAATGGAAAAATATCAACTTTTATTCTTTTAGGATGTATATGTATAGATTTATCTTTCTACTTACACTATAATTGACTATATTATCTTCATTCATCTTAGCACCCCTACTTTTTCTCGGACGTATATATGCCTTTCACTAATAAAAAATAATAATTTCTCAAGCTGTGGTTCATATTTCATAGCTCCTATTGTTCATTTCTCACTCTAATCCAATAACTCCACCTTCATCCTAATAAATTTTGTAAGAAAAAAAAGTTGACCGCATCAACTTGGGGTTAGAGGCCCAACCGGACCAGTGATCGATTCGCCGATTTCCGGTCTGAACTGGTCGGTCCGGTTTTCATAACCATGGTTATATATAATACAAATGATTAAAAAAATATTTTTGGTAATAATGATTAGTATAATTTGTAAGGAGTTGACTCATAACCCACAAGATCATGGGGTTCAAATCTTGCTGTTGATATGAAAACTTTATTGGTAGGCTATCTGTAAAAGTCTCTATAAGCACTTCTAAATCTAAATGTATGGACTGACTTTGGTGAGCCTATCCAACTCACCCAAACATTTTTTACAGAAAGGGATATTTTAGAAAAACTAATATAAGCTTCTTATAAACAATTAATTTAACTAATTGTTTTAATATTTATAAATTAGTTATCTGACTCTTATATTAAAGACGAATAGTAAATAATATAAGATGAGGCCAATAAAATCATTTTCAAATAAAATTAATTAGTCAACGTGCTACTTAATTCTAATAAATGATTAGAGACAAATTGTAACCAATACACTTGGAGAATAGTTGGGAATGATTACAACAACCCTCTTTGTGTCTGAACATATATATAGAGAGAGAGAGAGAGATGGGTGTATGTTGGCCTTCTCTGGTTCTATGTTTGCGCCAATAAAATCATGACGTGTATCAAGCAAAGGTCGTTGCTATTTTAGGAAGACAAGTCTGAAGATTCGTGTAAATAATTAATATTCATGCACATGAACTTTTCACGCACTGTCTCATACGTATGACAGCTGATTTTATTTATCTAATAAAATTTATATTTAGGCGGCCGAGTTGACCTGGATTTTAATACCTTGGCCAAGACATATTTTTTTTGTGGGGGTGAAGTTTGGAGACCATGTTGGTGAGTTTGTTAGCCTCCAACACCTCTTTCTTTCATGTTTGTGTGCTAGGAATTTATTTGAACTGTTATAGTTAATTGCTTAATACAAATATGAAGTTTCCAGGTCGTGATAATTTACTTGAGTCATTGTCCCAATCAAGATATAACTAGAATTAGTCTATACATCACTAATAAGGATCGGTCATAATGAAAAAGATTTTGTGCTTGTTTGGGAAGCCATTTTCCCCAACGGGCACGCTTACTAAGACAAAAACCATCTCGAAATCTGTAAAAACCATATCGAAATTCATAAAAACCATCTTGAAATTCGTAAAACTATCTCGAAATCCACAAAATGCCGCGGAATCTGTAAACTCCATTTTCCTAACGGAGTTCCCAAACACACACTTTGATATTTGAAAATGAGGTTTCGTTTAATATCAAAAAAAGGATAGGGGGGAAATATACAGAGTCTTTTTAGAGATTAACTAATGGGAAATGGGCATAAGCAAAGTAACAAAAGATACGATAGAAGGTGAGAATACTGAGGAACAGGAAACAGAGGCGGTTCATTGAAAGGTAGAAGGAAAAATGTCAGCGAAGGATTTGCATCAGTTGGGAGAACAATAGAATGGGTAAAATCACCCAATATTGAATATGTTAAATCTAAATCTAACCGTAAGAGACTAATCCTTCATAGAGTGTCAAATCAAATTTACAATTCTATTGAAAGAGAGATATGTTCCAAAAAAATGGAGAGAGGGAGGTTCCTTGTATGCAGTAGCATGGATAGAGGGAGGGATAAGGTGGGGGGCCAAATCGTAAAAGAAAGGGTGAAAAGAAAGCACAAGCGTCCAACACAAGAAAGAAAAGCAAAGCCTGTGTGTACTGTGTCTGGCGTGATTCAGTTGACATCGCTTATAATTGATGTGTATAGGGGTGAAAACAGGTTAGACAATCTGTCATGAGCATGTGGTTGGTCTGTAAAAACTTGCACAGACCAGTTTTTAATGTTATGTTGCAGTCCAGGCCGTCTGGAAAAACCTGTTTCCCTAATATGCTACTTAAAAAAAAATAAGAGAATGGTTGAAGATGGAAAAAATTGAACCTTCAACCTAAGTGATGATTAATTATCCTTACCGCTGGATCAATATCACTTTCTTATCCATTATGCACTTTATATAACTACATATAAAATTATTTTGAAAACATGTTTTTCCTATAGGGCACAAGCCATGTTATACCTCAAATAAGCTCAGGCATAGGGCCTGTTTCATACAAAATAGGTCTAATTTGTTTTGGATGCAGTGTGATTTGAAGCTGATGTAAGGTTAAAAATAGCTTTTATAGATTATGAGGTAAAACCTAAGTTTTGGAGAATATATTTTGGAAAATAGCTTTTATAGATTCTGAGACAAAACCCAGGTTTTGAAAAGTGATTTATGTTTGGGAAGTTATTAGCTTTTACGGATTCTGAGACAAAAAATGGATAGGAAAGAGAAAGAGAGAAAAAGTAGGAAAGAGAAAATCAAAATAACTTCTGAGAAAAAAAATTTTACTTGGACAAAACTTCGATTTTGAGGTAAAACCTATGTTTTAAAATTAAATCTAGATTTTAAACTTGATCTATTTCCACCTTTATTGATCCGTCGCTTCCTTGCCAATCGCTGTCCCTCCCCGTGTTGTCTATCCTTTTATCCCATCCCCAATGTCCCCTCCTTTCCACGAATAATTCTCCTTTATTATTACTTTCCATCCGAATTCACAGTATTATTTTAATCACTTCCCCATATTATCCGACTTCCTCAAAATCGGGTGTTCGCAATATTATTTAATGGGCTTGAAGAAGCATACTTGAACATCTAATATTATATAATTCTCCTTTATAATTACCCCATCCACCCTATCACATTTGCTCAAATTAGGGTTCCACTTAAACAGAACTTGTTATATAATGGGCTTGAAGAAGTATACTTGAACATCTAAAATTTTTGTTAAATTTAAATTACCGAAAACCTTCCTATCCTCTTCTAACTGGAAATTGCAAATGATTGAGAAACTTTCTTGGGGTTTAAGAAATAAAAAAGATTTCAAGTTTGAATTGATCATTATGTAAATGTAAAAAAATACATTTGGAACAGTTACTCCTAATTACATCCAACGGTGCTCAAATATAACTCGATCAGATAGCTACATCAAAAGGGGGAGAATTGCAATTAAATCCTGGGTGAGGAAAATAATATCTGATAAATCTCAAGCATTTATTAATAAGTTTTAAAGATTTATCGGATATTATTTCTGATACTTGTAATCTAATTACAATTCTCCTAAATAAAATAATTGGTTTATACACTTGCTCGTGACAACCATTAAGCATTTGTTGTGACAATGTATTCTTCAAAACTTGCTTGTGGCAACCACTAAAACATTTGTTGTTGCGTCTAAGCCACTGTTTTATAATGTACTTAGAAATTCGTATCTTCGGGCGGAAAATGAGGCCTTGAGACTTGGAATTGCATTTGAAGTGTTATTCGTAACCAGTTCACTCCTTAGAATGACATCTTTAACAATAAGAATAAATAGAGGAAATGAAATCCAAGTCAAAGGTTGGAGATAAACAGACCAATAATATGTTCCAGAATTGGGCATCGCAAAAACAAATGGCTTCAAATCAACGTACGCAACTTTGGATGAATAATACAATATTTAAGTGATATATTATTGATGAATGAATTATTATCTTGTCTGAATTACACACAAGAGTAGTTCTTATGTATAATACAAGCAAATGGCTTATTGGCAGTATACTAATTACAAGAAACCAAATACAAACGGATTAATTTCTACACTTCTACTCTAATCCATTTATTAAACCCAAATTTCTGATAATAATTCTGCAAGGCTATCCTCTCCAACGTCGTCCTGTGTCCCAAACCCGAGGTCGTTTTAGTCATTTACATCTCTTGCATCATCATTTTAGACTGTTGTGGCTTTATTTGTGGGTCCTGATGGTTTTAGTGGAAGCATAGCTTTTACTTCCTCCATTGGCCGAGGTTCCCTTTCCAATTTATCCGCATTACCAAATGCACCTTTGGGGGCATAAAGTGACTTTACAGGAGGGTTTTTATATTAACATTTTTTCAAGTGATTTTACATACCTTAGTTCTTTGATAATTAATTTTTTGTGACCAAACACACGGTGGTGGGCCTGTATGGCATCTTTCGTTTTCATCACAGGTGACACATGAACTTTTGACTCACTAAATTTGTGCTTTGTTTTAGCTGGAAAGCCTGCATTAAAAGGCTATATATAATTGACCAAGACGCTTTGATATCGAAATTATTGGAACGCGGTTTTCGATTAGATTGACCAAGACGCTGGCTTATTGGTCTATTGACTTGATCGACGGCTTGAAAACTTCATAGAAAACTTAGCATTTTAGACCTAGTTTAAAAATTCACAACCAATTTTAAAAAAAATTAAAACAAGTAATCTTAGTCTCTAATTAAAGCTTCTCCCATTCCTTATTAGGGAAAAATATTCCTTAAACCAAGTTGAAATAGTTGAAAAAATCACTATTCATTTGGAAGGTTTTTTTTTAACTTCGTACTGACCAACTCTGGAATTTGTTGCGGCGAACTTTTGAACTTAAAGAAAAAATTTTGCTCTCTAATTAAATTGGCAGCAGCGAACTTTGGAGTTCATCACGGTGAACTACTCCAGCACACTCTCATATTACCTTCGCTGGGGCGAAATTCTGAAGTTCGTCAGGCGAACTTTCGCTGTCAAATTTTCTGATTTTCCACTAAACTTCAAAAATTAATAACTTTTTACATACAAATTTAAATTGGACAAATTATGACTCTATAGAAAGCTTATAATGATACCTAATTGCCTGCAAAATTTCACACCCATGGGACTTCATTTACTTGAAATATCCTTTATTATCCTATAAAAGGGTTTTGAATCTCTTCTTACTCAAGTTTCATGCCCAATTCACTTGTTTATGCACATACACATCACACCCCATGTACTTTCATTACATAGCATCAAAATGACTTAATGTAAGAGGTTAATTTACATTCATCCAAAAATTCATACACATACACACATATTCATCCAAGAGTATATACAACTAACATGTGCAAAATAGCCATGGAAGCCTCTTCTTCCTACCCTTGCACCTCCTTTCCTTTGCTTTAGAATTTGTTCCTATTTTCGGTTCCTATGGTAACGCTTAATTTAATTTGAAAAATATTAAGAAACTCTGCTCGTATCATCGATTATCATTCGTGAGAATCTAGGGTTGACGTTTTGTTAGAAATATAATTTGACTTGAAATATTACAACATTAAAATGCAAGAATTGAGGATAAGTTCCTGTAAAAAAATTAATTGTAGAATGAAACCTTTTAAATTATGTAACTGATTTTCCACATTATACAACTGAGTCTTCACATTATGTTTAACTGAATTTCCAAATTATATAACTGACTCTTTTAACATGTAATTAAACTTTCACAATGTATAACTAAATCGTTACAAAAGTTTAACGCTAAGCCTCGTTACCCCGTAGTGAAATTGAACGACGATTACTATAAATTACGAGTGCGTCGAAGAGCACAACACACATGCAGAGAGAGACATAGCAGTGCAGAGTCATCATAACCAGAGCGGGCGTCAATCAAATGACGGTAAGCCGATAGGCAAAGGTCCCAGAGAGAGAGAGAGATTGAAGAATAATGGGCGGAGGTGGTGGCGAAGATCAAACCAATTTAGAATTCACTCCGACATGGGTAGTCGCCGTTGTTTGCAGTGTGATCGTCGCCGTTTCGTTCGCCGTCGAACGTTTTCTTCATTACGGCGGGAAGTGCCTTAAGAAGAAGAATCAGAAGCCGCTTTTCCAAGCGCTCCAGAAGATCAAAGAAGGTTTTACATTTTTTTCTTCAACTGTCTCATAATTTTCATGCAAATGGTCAATCAATGTCCATCTTTTTTTCCTCCCTTTGACTTCTCTCTACATATTTCTGATCTTGTGAGTTGAGAGGGCTTCGTTTAATTTTTCTTTGTTCAATTTCTTGTTCTCTCCTTCTCTGTTTGATGATCAGAACTTATGCTGATGGGCTTTATATCTCTGCTTCTGGCTGTAACGGAAGATGCTATCATTAAAATCTGTGTTCATCGGAGTTGGTCTCACCATATGCTTCCTTGTAAGAAATATGAAAACGAACTTGAAGAATCAGAACATGTCACAATCCATTTTCAGACTCCGTTGTCTTCTTCTGCTATTTCTGGCCTCAGGCACCTTCTTTTTGAGGAGAAGACATCTTTGAAATCCGCCTCCGGATACTGCACCACTAAGGTAATAATAACTTAACAAGTATTAAGTAATAGGATGAAGATCCAAATATACCCTTCTTGATTAAAAGTGTGCCGTCACCATCCTGCAAAAATGCTCATGAACATTCAAAACTTGAGGAAAAAAAGGTCATGAACTTAAAACATGCATATGTAAAAATAGTCACACAAAAAAAGAAGTAACTAGGTTATATTTAATGATTTTAGCATTATTCATGAGTATTTGTGCACCTATCAAAAACATGTGTTAGACACATTTTTAGTAAAAATTCATAGGTATTAATACTTCCTCCCCATGATAAGGTTTTATATTTGCTAGGGAAGGGGTTTTATATGTAGGCGGAAAGGGAGTAAAACTTAGCACTGATCAGCTTATTATAGTCTGATTGCATAAGCTGATCTTGTAGCTTGTTCTGTCAAGTGAAAAATATGAATATGGTTTGTATCAATATATATATATATATATATGAACATGGTTTCTGTTACGAGTTCTTTAGTTTGGAGGGACAAATGAGCGTTTCAGAAAGGAAAAATTTCAGTATTTTATCATTAAATCAATTTTCTTGGGAACGACGATCTGAGCATATTTTATGACACAAGGAAAATACTTTTTTCCAAAAGTGTCGAGATTTTAGTGTCGTACCATCGAGTAACTTGGGAATGAAGATCTAACATTCCTCGCGACAAAATTTAGTGGAACAAAAATAATTTTTTTTGCCGTTTGGAATGATAGCAGAATTGAACACGCCCAAAGAGAGGGGAGTGATAAAAGTTCAGCATTAATGAAGACATTTGGCTAATTTAATTGGCTTTATATTTTAGTTTCATTCTTCTTTTCTTCTTGCATCTCATCGCCTTTTATTTTTTTCCCTACAATCATTTCCTTTTGGAAGTCTCAGCTATATAATCTTCTCCTTTTATCCAACTCATTACATGTTTCTAACAATAAAAATCAAGCTCTCCGAGTTGAAACATTATATATCATAGATTATGAGAGAAAATTAGATTGTCTGAGCAAAATAATGGATGTCCTGTTTATTCTTGAATTAATCAGTAATCTTCCTCCCATGACAAAATGCATTTTAGAGCTTGTTTGTCGTCACTTTTTGACATTTAGGTTTGGTTTCTAAACTTAGATTTTAATCCAAAACTTAGATTTTGTCCAAGTACAAAATTTTTTCTAAAAAGCTATTTTGGAAACAAAATCTCAATTTGAAAATTAGGTTTTGAAACCTAAATTTTCTCTTTCCTCCTACCTTTTCCTCTTTCATCTTTTCTACTTTTTTCATTTTTTCTTTTTCCTCATTCCTACTTTTTCCTTCTTTATCTTTCATCTTTCCTACTCTTTCTTTCTTTCTTTTTTCTCTTTCATACTTTTCATTATTTATCTTTCCTCTTTCTTACCTACTTTTTGTCTCGAATCCGAAAAAGCTAATAACTTTCCAAACATAAATCACCTTTTCAAAACCTAGGTTTTGCCTCAAAATCTGTAAAAGCTATTCTCCAAAACCTAGGTTTTACCTCGAAATCTGTAAAAGCTATTTTGAAAATCAGATCCAAACACACCCTTTATCTTTTCGTGTTTCAAAAGTCAGACTATTTATTTATTTATTTTACATTTCCATTCCACTGACACTACCCTTTTCCTTTAAACAACTTGTTGCCCTGTTTCTGTTTGTGCTCTAAAACGCAATGAGAAGGATGAGAATTCTGTTCCCGAAAGTGTTTGAGGAATTACATTGAATCGAATCCTTTTTATGATTTTCCAAAGTTATTCATGTACTATGCCCATTTGTTTTTTCAACGTGCTAAATAATATTATTCTGTAATTATTTTTTGTGATATTTTTCAGGGTAAGGTACCATTAATATCTTCAGAAGCACTGCATCACCTTCATAGATTTATTTTTGTTCTAGCTGTCGTCCATGTGACAGTCTGTGTGCTGACTATTGTTTTTGGAGGTGCAAGAGTAAGTATCTAATAATCTTATTAAAAAAAATGTCTCTTCTCCTTTAGGTTCTCTTAAGTCCTCTTTATTGATAATCCAACTTTCTCTTTATAGATGCGTCAGTGGAAGCATTGGGAGGATTCAATTGCTAAAGAAACAAACCCGGGTAAGCAATTTGACCATTTACCACTCTGTATATGAGAGGAAACCAGTGGTCTTGAATAATTTATTTTAGGAAGAAGATGTTTATATTTTATTTTTTATCATGTTTCTTGTGTTAACTGTTATGAGTGTCTAATGTTGGTTATTATCAGTTTTATAATATAATGCATAGGATTAAGTAGTTATTTTCAGTTTATGTGTCAGGCTATAAATATCATAATGTATTCTACCAAGATTATGGATTAATGAATGAAGTTATAAGTCTCTCCTCTATTTTCCTAGAACTAAAATTCTGGTTCTAGTTTCTCCCTTCCTTTCTTCTTTTCTCTCTGTTCCTTTCCTTCTTCTCGCTTCTCTAGAGTTACAGATTTTGGTTCTTAAGTTCCTCTTCTTCTCTACCCCCCGTGTGGGGGATTCCTCCCATTTCTACTTTTAATTTCTAGATTCTGACACACAAAATTGTTAATTTTGGGAGTCTTCGATAATAATTGAATTTAATGGTTTTAAATTCAAAATGATGGCACTTTAAATATGTCAATCTTTGGTTTGAGGATCGCAATAAAAAATCTAAAACATGAGCCAGTTAAATTTATTTTCAAGTTCCAGAAATTCTCTTGAAAGTAGTTATATATCTTTCCTAATTGCTCTTTTTATGCATATTGGGTTACTGCAGATAATGGACCAGCAGTCACTCATGTTCAGCAGCATGATTTTATTAGGGGCCGATTTCTGGGTTTGGGTAAAAACTCTGTTTTGCTGAGCTGGTTGGTAAGTTATTCTATGCTTTACAGTCACACATGAAGCAACTAACAATTTCATCAGGGATATTTGTTACTTCAGATTATCAAGATAAAAAATGGTTGATCCTTTGTTTGGACAAAATGAACTATTAATTCCTCTGAAAATGTTGATACAGTCATTGTAGGTCATCGATCAGTTGGAATGATTATGCCAT
>JANTPZ010127912.1:0-43395 GCA_025593235.1 Vachellia pachyceras
CTATCCCCATGGAATTTGGTGATAAAGTAATCAAATTTGATGTCTATAAAGCCATGAAACACCCATTTGAGGATTATTCTTTACTTGGTGTAAGTGCTATTGATCTCTTGATGGATGAGGCTGTGGGAGAACATGAAGTATCACTGCATGAAATTAATGAAAATAATATTTTAGATGCTGATTCTCATGTAGCCACCTTATCAGTGTCCTCTGTTGATTTCTCCCCTATTAATGATGATTTAACACTTGGTTCCTCAAGCCACAACTGTGGCAAGAATTTATTCAACTATCTGTAGTCGATGCATAAACGCATACTTCCATCCTTTCTCTTGATAAATAATACTGGCGAACCCCAGGGAGAGACACTCGATTAAACAAAACCTTTCTCAAGTAACTCTTCCAACTGTTTCTTTAGCTCTGCCAAGTCTGATGGTGACATCCGGTAAGGTGCTTTAGAAATCAGGGTTGTCCCTGGTACTAACCCAATAGAGAACCCCACTTCTTGATCTAGGGGCAATCCTGAAATCTCTTCTGGGAACACTTCAGGAAACTTATTCACCAATTCAATCTGATCGATCCCCACTTCCTTGTCGGCACTAATACAAAAGAAGACCATGTAGGCTTCACAACCGCGTCGAACACACTTTTCCACTTGAGTAGCAGATAACAATAAGGGACCAAAATCTACCTCTATAGATGCAGGATTGAAGGGAAAATTCACTCTTTTCCCTCTACAATCAAGATGAGCATTATTGGCTGATAACCAATCCATGCTAATAATCACATCAATACCTTAAGTGGCAAACAAATCAAATCTATCTTTGAATCACAAATAGTATACTTAAGGGCAACATCTAAGCAAGTGTGACCAATTACAGCAGAAGTTCTAACTGGGGTGGAAACTCTCAAATCATAGGGCAAATCACAAAAGTTTAATTTCAATCTTTGAGTACAATCATCAGAGATAAATGAATGCGTAGCACCATAATCAAACAATACATGAACATCATATCCTTGAAGAGAGACAGCACCTGGTATCATGTTAGGAGATGCTATAACCTCCTCTCGAGTCAAAGCAAATACTCGGCCAGGTACCGTAGAGCGGCTACCCTGGTGAGTCTGCCGAGCCTCAAGGCAAAAATGAGCAATGTGCCCCAATTTATGGCACCTGTAGCACTCCCAACACTTCCCAGTATGCACCATCCCATAACTCTGACAGGGTCTAATCCCACTTGAGGTAGGCACAGTAGAACCTTGGTGGGAACTCTAACTGCCACTAGGATGAGTCCTCTGAGTTTGAAATCTTTGCTGTGAAGCCAATTTATCCTTGGAACATCTGCTTATTCCTGAGCTTTTGGAGCTTCCATGACTAAAACCTAGTATCTTCATCACATTACCAATAGGCCTTGGAAAGCTGGAGGACTTGCCGAAATTATCACGACGCTTAGAATTTTCTACCTCCTGAATAGTACGCGCTGCTACTCGTAGCTTGGTACATGCATCCTCAAAACTCTTGATGGTGGCAAATCTCATATAGGATTTCAATTCTGGTCTAGCCTTGTCAATAAGCTGCCTGATATTCCACTTAAGGTTGTTATGCTCCTTCAAGTATGTCACATACTTAGTGAGGCTGATAAATGTAGAGATGTAGGCATCTTCAAGCATATTGCCTTGACAGACAGCATAGAACTCATTCTCCTTTTCCTATTGTAATTCCTCTGGGAAATAGTGTTCATAGAACATGCCATTAAATTCTTCCCAAGATAAAGCTGAGATGTCTGCTGGTCTGACACTTTTTCACCACTCGTTTGCTCACCCTTAAGAAGAAGGGTAACTACTTGTACCCTCTGCTTGCTAGTATAATCAATGGCTTAGAATAAAGTCTCTATGTCTTCTATCCATGTCTCTGCCTTGACAGGATCTAGATCACCATTGAACGTAGGAGGGCGATGATGTGCCAAATCCTTATGCACACAGGATATGTAGCGGGAGGCAAGAATGTTAGATGGCTGAGGCATATAATGACTTTGACCCTCATTAGGAGTATCATGAGGCTCCTCAGGAATTTCTGCATGATGATTCTCGTAACCGTTTTCCACAGGGGTCTTCTCTCTCGTTCTTATTCCGTTGTCTTCCTCAAACTTTTTAAATCTTTCTTCCACTACATCCACGATTACATCTTTTAGTTGTTACATAAAAGCAGCCTTATCAAATGAGAGTTGTTGCTCTTACTGCGGCCGGGCATGAGACGATGAAGGCCAACCATTCATGGAGCCTGAACGAGTACACACCATTCTTCCCACCTAAGGATGCAACCCAGGTGAGTAGCCAAACAAAACTAAAAAACAACTAAAGAGGGAATATATATGTGAATCTTATATGTTACCACTATATGCACATATGAAAAACAGTTAGCAGAACTGTTGGCTCTAATACAAATTTGTAAAATACTTTTTCTTATAACGTCAATTAATAAAATATTTAATTAAAAATTCTTTGTCTACAAGTTACCAAAACCACGACTGTGCGTTAGACCATCAGAAGTTCAAACCAATCATAAACAATTGATACAACAATCGGTCAAAATAAATGAGAGTATGCAGGATGGGCCCCTAACATGGTAATATATAATAAAAACCTGGCTCTGATATCAATTTGTAAAATCCTTTTTCTTACAATGTCAATTAACAAAATATTTAATTAAAAATTCTTTGTCTACGCGTTATCGAAACCACGACTGTGCGTTAGACCATCAGAAGGTCAAACCAAACATAAACAATTGATACAACAATCAGGATGAGCTCCTAACGTGGCAATATATAATAATCCAATATAACCAAAAAGATGGAAGCACTACTTATACTGAAAGTAGCTCAAGTTTCTGGAGTCTTCCCTGACGGATCGGAACGGAAACTACCACCTGGAAAAATGTTAGAGCAACAGGGTGAGACAAACGTTTCAGCAACCAGCAATTCCATTTCATTGGGCATACGAGTAAGTGACTATAAAGTGTCAAGTGGGATAGTCACATTAAATAAACAGCATAACAAAATATCACTCAATCAACATGCATATATAAGCATGCATACTTATCAATTTATGACATCACAATCTCATGTTTATATCATCATAAAGTTGCACAAAATTCAATACGCAGGATTTATTTCTCTGATCTCTCTTATTCCTCCCTAGCCTTATTTCCTCTAAAGGAACCCATGAGCCAGTACTGCCCTGTGGAACTGGTAGTACAAATATCGAGCTCTCCGATCAAGTGATATGGACCGGCCAAAATCCACAGTGCACAAGAACGGACCATGGGTTCCCCCTCACTAATAGTGGGGTGTCATTGCCTTATCAAATATAATTGAACCAAAAGACTAACTAGCATACACCTAATAGCCCACCACCTTATTTCCTCTTTTTGTATAAGAAAATCACCCCCTTATTTCCTCTAAAATAATCTCCCATCATATCAATATCTACCACTCCCTCTCATATCATCAAATAATAAATCTATCATGTATCATAAACAATTTCACAATATCTCCAAGCAACATTTTGTAATAATATAAAACAATACCATCAATATATATAAATCACATTTTTATTTCATAATGAAATAAGGTCCCACAAGACAATTTCATTGACAATATAATTTTGTTATGCAGCTCAAATATCAATGGCACTTTTCATAATTCTAATTATTTAAACCACTCACAAGCATGTTACAAGCATGCACAAAGAGAGGAAAGTGGTTACCTCTCGCCAAATAATAAAATACTACCACAGGTAAGTTCTCGCCCAACATCAAGTTTCTATAAACAGTCTACAAAAATTAAATAGTACTACATATTAGTCTACAACTAATTTGGGTGGTAAAAATTACTGCTCAAAAGACTCGAAATTATTATTTCAACTATTTAATATTATTTATATCAAAATTCTAATTTAAAGTTTAGGATTTTAAAGATATAATAGTTTTTTAAATTATAAACCCTTAATTTATTAAACCATCTACTTTAATTAAAATTTTAAGAATACCTTTAATATTCCAAATAAATTATTTGAATGAATTTTGATAAATAAATGTACCCACAGAAATTTATTTATACACTTTTTATTACAAATATATTTATACTTATAAATACATATACAGATACCTAAATATATATATATTTAAAATCATAAAACAGCAAAAACAATAAATTCACTCCTTTCTAAACGTAATTAAATTTCTAAAATTACTCAATATGCCAAATAAATAAATCTAACATAAAAAATCATATTTATAAAAATATATCTACAATTTTATGGTCTTCTACAAACAAAACTTAAATTGGACGAAAATATGAATCCCAAAATATTCTCTAATCAACATGATATTACTACCATTAGAAAGAGAAAAATATTTAGAACAACTTTCGTGAAGGAAGTTTAATGAAAATAATTCATTTTACTTACCTAAATAATTCCAAATGTAGAACTTTGAGACTGAAAATCACCCTTCTTAAGCTCTTCTCACCCACACACCCTCTCTCTTCCTTTTTCCTCTCCCTCTCTTCGTTGATGCTCTCTCCTCTCAGATGTGAGTGGGTATGTGTGTGACACATTGGTCAGGGTATTTATAATACCCCCAACCTGGCTGTGTGCAACATCTCTGCAACTTCCCCCCCTTTTTTCCTTTGCTTGCTTGCACGAAATCTCTGTCACTTTCTCTCTCTGTTTTTTTTTCGATGGGACATTATAATGTTGACCAAGGTTTATGACTTTGGTGTGCTTGAAGTGCTGGATGAAAAGAGTGTCTCGCTTTTAAAATTAGCAGTCCCCTGCTCAAATTATAAAATGAGAATTCACGACCTCCTTAACCTCAGGCTGTCTCTCTCCTTCTCAGTTACCCACTACTATGCACTTTTTATTTGCTGCAACTAGTTCTACTTTGCCGTTCAAAGAGGGTCAGAGAGACCTGTTCATTAGGGTAGTTTACCATTAATAAGCACAAGGGTGTTTCATTCCCTGGTCACATTGAGGACAATGTTGTGGTCAAGTGGGGGAGGCAATGTTGTACTAAAGTGAACATGTGCAAGCGTGACCTAGCTTCTCAGCTACACTTACTGGACTTCTTGTTGAAACTTGTCCAAACAAAGAGAACTATGATATGATTTAAGTTTTGTGAGTGGTGCAGGGTCTAATCTTGACGAGTTTGGTAGGAAACAAAAAGCCTAATGAGAGGTATTTTGAGCCTAACTATTTCATCTCATCATGTTATTCAATCATTTAAGCTATTGCCCTTTGGAACTTGTTTTGTTTCTAGCTTGAGACTAAATTTTGCATTGGCATGAGTAGAAATGACATCGACATTATTTTAGCAGCCAGTTAACCAAAATGTCATCACTCGATCATGTTTATCCATTGTTTAACCCCTTGAGCCATCACTTTTCATCTGTTAACCATTATTCATTATTTTATAAGCCAAGTTACATTGCATCTCATTATAATACAAGGCATGATGGCGTTGTTGGACATTTGCATGTGATTGAGTATTGAATTAGGGTGCTATGGTTGAGAAAATAAATGGACTTGAAAAAAAGGTTTTGGGGGGGAAAAAGAAAAGGCAGTAGAAAAGTCATATGAAAAGAAAGAACAAGAAAAGTATGAAAAAGAAAGAAAGAAAAAACAAATAACAGGAGCATTTAGCTTTGCATTGTTGATCTCATATCATGTGAAGGTGTTTTTTAGTGCTATTGCGTTTTTTATACGTATGCATGCATTGGCCTTGTTCTATTATTCAACTCATTCCATTTACTTGCTTTCATCCATCTATTCACCAATCCATATAGGAATTCTTGCCAACAATATAACTCTAATAAAGCCATTTCACCAGGTAAAAAAAATGTTAATCTAAACCATTGATTTTAGACCGCACTATGAGGGAATGGTTTAAAAAATATGAGCGGTGGCATTTTCTTAATTAAGGAAGTGAATTTTAAATCAATGTAATCTAAAAAAACATGTTTTAGACCACACCTATTTGGTGCGGCCTAAAAGGTGAACATTCAAGACTGAACCCATTGGGTCAAGTGTGGTTCTTGAACTTAGTCATACTCACGGCATTTCTATGGGCGGATACCTCCTTGTTGGTTAAGTGTGGTTCTTGAACTTGGTCATTCTTGTCCATCATTATTTTGCCAAGTCGAGTTTAATGTTTGCCAAAGAGTGCAAAAGAGCATGTACGGGGGAATTGATGAACTCTCATTTTATAATGAATTTTACAGAGTAGTTAAGGAGTTTAACAAATTTTTAGTGGAAATAAAGGGGATCAAATTGTGCGGATGGAATAAGAAAAAATGAGCAGTGGCAGTTATGAATTAATCATAGTAAATATTGTCAATTATATTTGTAAAACATTTGAACATTAAGGATCAATTCTTTCTCTTGAGTTCCATTTCAGGATTTAGATGGGAAGAACATTAAAGCTAATGCCAAGGGGGCAGCTTAAGAAAAGAAAGTTCTGACTGCAGAAACCCCATTCCAGAGAAACGTATTTATGTCGCCAATTCCAGGCGGAAAAGGGCAGAGGATAAGAAATTTAGGATGAAATGGGAATAGTCAAAATGCAGAGTTTTCAGATAATTACTGGATCTAGAGCTTAAATTCAAGTCGGGTCAAGAGGAAAAAGGAGCACCGAATGCGGGAAGAGAGATATCAGTTGGAGGCGGATAACAACAAAATTTTCTTCTCTCTCTTCGGAAGAGAATCAAATCTAACTTCCCTCTCTCTTCCATCTCTCTCTAGGCGATGAAGTCTCCATCCAGGAATCCAAGAGAAATAACTATGGCTTTCACAGTTCTCCTTAACAAGACTTGCCCATAGTCGACCATGATGAGCAGCTAAACTAGTTGTGTTTAGGTGGAGATGAAGTACACCTGAGCTTATTATATATTTCTAGGGAGTTTCTTCTATTTTTGATTTAGTTAGGACTTGATATATAGTTTGTATGTTGTTGACTATACGTTAAATCTGTGATGTATACGATTATTCTGTCTAGATTAGTTGTTGCATATCACGAGTACAATTGCAGACTTCGTCGAGATTGCATCTTCTTACTTTGAACCTAGTCAAGTTCTTGAATCTGAGTCAAGTTGACCTTTTAATTCTGCTACACTTGTGATTTTGCAATGCTCCTAACTGGACGTTGAAGAGGAATTATAACACTAATGCTTCTCCCGAACCAGATAATAACTATGAATGTGTTTGGAAATAAGAATTTAATTACTAACCACATCTAATCAGAGTTGGTGATGTCTTTTGGAATCCAACTGAAGAATTCCTTGCCTGACTTGGCTTTGAAGGTAGGGTGTAAGAAATCTCCAGGTGGTCACTTTTGATATTTCGACCATATTTTTTTTTCCTGTTCCATTCTTGCTTCCTCCATCTTTAGACAAACTAGATAGGTTAATTTCAAAACAGAATGGTCAAGTGTTATTTGTTAAGTTGTGGTCTCCTCAAATTGTTAGAGTCCCTATCCACTATTAAGCTTCTTAGCGGACTGACCTAGGCTTCTAATTTTTTGCTGCATTAGTTTAGTAAATTGTTTGACAATTACAACGACATGCTTTTCACCAAGTCCATCTCGATTTGCGTTTATAGATACTACGTAATCATTAATGGCATCTTGGGATTTATTTATTTATTATTGATAGTATTCGAATAATATTTTAATTTAAAGCCCATAATCTTATCACTCATTAATCAGATTATCATCTCTAATCTAACTTAACCCATTTTAAAATATCTTTATCACTTTTCATAAATAATTTTTTTTATATGTCTAATGGATTATTAGTTAAATAAACCCTATCAAACCAATTTAGATTATCTAAATAATCTGATTGAAATATCCAAAATATTACCCTTTAATAATGCCCATCATTATCTATGACGTTCCTTTCGAGCCTTGTAGATCAAACTAATAAGAGTTTTTGTTCAAGTCAATTCAATGGGTTAAAAAAAATTCCATCTATGCATTTCATTTGGAAGATCATTCACAAAATTATGAATCAGAATTTCCTTTTAACAGGTATTAACATACTGGTTACGCATTTTTGTTTTGATAGAATATTACATAAGAGCGTGATCTACTCATGTTGTTATACTACTCGCATGTTTTTTGAGCTATTGTTTCCATTGGGTGCTACTTTCATGCACCTAGGACTGGAGAGAGTAATGAACTTGCCAGCTGCAGTGATATTTATTGAGTGGGAAAAATTAGCATTCGTCTTTTCACAAACGCAGCTTCATATTCCACTAAACTAAAATTGAAAGAACCCAAAAACAGGAAGAATTACTCCCAAAGAATGCAAGTTTAGATCTATAAAATATATTCAGATTATTACAAGAATGATGTGAATTTTCAATACAGGCATTCAATGTATTGAAATGGTACAAGTACCTTATTCAAGTGGTATTAATCTGAACAATGAACTCATCCCCAGCCTGATTACTTTTCTTCAAGCAAATACAAAGCCAGTTATGACTGTATGTGAGTTACAGAAAATGCATTACAATTAATACTTCACTAGTGCGTCAAATTTTGCTATCCATATCATCTCCAACACGATCGTCAGAAGTAAGCAAACACTCCCTGTCATGTAAAAGTTGCCATGAAATAGTCGTTATTGAAACATAAAAGCCATGAACATGAAAGAAAAACATAAAGAGACAAATGGCTATATCATGATGCACTGTAAGAACAAAAGAAAGTCATTAATAAAAGGGTTAAGGCACATCAAGCATCCTGAAGTGTTCTCAAGGGAACTTGAGAAAACACTTCAGCAAACTGAACACACAATAAAAGGCATACAAGTCGAATGATAATCTACGGTAGGCTCAATGACTTAGAGATTTTATATAGGCTCATGCCCATGCAAATTTCTTATATAATAATGAAATAGATTATTAACGTCCAAGGGAAACTAAAAGAAATACCCCAACTTCATAACAAAAGCAATTCACCAGTTAGAATGGTGTTTGGTACCATTTTGGCCGTCATATTTTAGTTTTGCATGGATAAACAGAACAAATTCTCAGACCTCGGTTGTTAATTGATCATTTATGCTGTATCCTAACATATATGTCACAGGTACAATATAGATCACGTCCAAATATGCCAATACAAAATACCCGAGTCTAGAACAAAGCCGTGCCAAAGCATCTGAGCCAATTCTAGATGCAGCATCCTCAACCTCCGAAATATTAGATAAAGTCAGATTGTCTGCAAGTATAAACTCGCACAATTCCTTCAAGGAACATGCATCAGTCAGCACAGCTGAATGGCCCCCACCAGCAGCCAGTTTCCGCACTTCCCCAACACACCTGAAATACATGTTTTAGTAGCTACACAAGTGCCTACATGATCATGATGAAGAAACTATAAAGATATGAATATGTACCAGTCAACAGGTGATGGATACCAAGCATATGTAGATTTCCCATTGGCAGCTTGACCATAATTATTATAACCCCATCCATGAATTCTACCATCTCTGGTGGAAATAAGAGTGTGACAATGTCCACATGCCACATGTTGCACACCTTTTGGAATAACTAAAGCAGGAATATTTCGAAAGAATGTCTGAGAGTCATTAGGAACGCAAGAGAAGAATCCATTTTGGGGGCCAAGGCCTAACTGACCAGCTTGGCCACCACCCCAAGCATAAAGAGCTCCTTCCTTAGTCAAAGCACATGAATGCACACCACCACATGCCACATTTTTCACAAAAATACCATCAAGGGCAACGACTCGCCTTGGCAGAAGCTCTTTATCTCCAGACTGTAGAGAAGAATGCCCAAGTTGACCCATATTTCCAAGGCCCCATGTGTAACTACAGGGTCCCAAAAAAATAATAATTATTCAACATCATGGAGCGTAGAATTGAAACAAATGACTCAACATAAGGGGCTAGAAACATACACATAATTCTCTAAATTTCAAATCAGCAAAAGATAGAACAAAATTGATTTTTTCCCCAAAAAAGAAGAAACCCACTTGGTTGACCGTCATCTACAATAATACATCCATAATGGAGTCCATACAAATTTGAAATTTAAAATTAAAATAAAAAAGAAAGGAATAGAACAAGCCAATATCCAAAGCAAAAGTATAAAGTTTAACATGTAAAGGTTTGAAGCATGAGACACTCCGAAAGTCTATTATGCAGAAGCATATGGCTTAAAGGTATTTCTTCTATTTTCTGTAAAAAGAAAATAAAGACATGCAGAGTATGTGATCTAAGAAAGAGCTGTAGGTCAAAAGAACTCAAAATTAGAAATAACATATATGCATGCACATAGTTACTGATAAATGTTTACTAGCAGACAGTAGCTACTGATTACATATGCATGCACATAGTTACCAACACACCATAATGAATGGCACCTCAAGATACAGGAAAAGCTGCCCCTTACTAAAATAATTTAACTTGCAACAATAAAGCAATGCTTGCATTTCAACGGATACCATACTTTACTATAGCATCATAAAATCAATAAAACCATATAACTCTAGTAAACTATAGCCAAGGGAATAGGGACTTGCATAATACATGCAGCATTCCTATTGCATCTTGTCTTCTGTTGCAAGATTCCCTAATTGTCGTGAAGATAACCACAATTCTCATGCTTAAATCTAAAGCCATCTCCATCAAGAAAGTCCTTCAGGTCACTTACACCTCGCCCTTATCAGAGATTGCTGCTGTGTGGTACTCGCCACATGACACTTTGGTAATCTTCACAAGCTCCGGGGTTTCATCAAGGAATTTCGCATAAGCAGTTATTATACGAGCCCCCTGTAATCCTTCACAAGTAACACCTCGGCCAAGTTGACCATACTCATTGTATCCTGGTTCATGAAAACATTACCAAAGTACCAAATAAGTATGCAGTAAGAAACCGACACTATAAATGCTCTTATGTTCAATGCGGTATCTACTACACAAATATATGTGCAGAAAGAAATAATGAATACAGAAAAGCAATTTACCCCAAGCTTGTAACAGACCATCTTCAGACAAAGCAACCACATGAGCAGCCCCACAAGACACTTCACGAATTATCTGTATATAGTGTGATAGGAAATGGACAATAAAATGAATGAGCCTCAATACTATTAACAAAAGCTTATATTTCCATGAAGCTAAAGATGAAAATAGGTACACCAATGGGTGTGACCCTAGCAAAAGCATCAAGTCTACTAGAGTATGAAGCATCATAAAACTAAAAGAATTAAATGTTACAATTCCAATTTTATCAAGTTTAACTCAATCCAAGGGGAGATATTTGAGCATGTTAAATAATTCTCTGTAATTTACTTTTTTTTCCCTTAAAAACAAAAGCTTCAAGTCTACCAGTGCTATGCAGAATCATAAAAGAATAAGAATCAAGTGTTAAAATTTCAATTTAATAGAGTTAAACTCAATCCAAGGATACTTAATCATGATTACAAATTATTTTGCAGTGTACAAAAATAGCACTTGCATCCTGTTGGAGTAGAAAAACATCCCAAGAAAATACAGTTATAAGCTTGGGGTTCAACTTTCCTCCATGATCGATACAACAAAGGCAATACACCTACATACCTTCTGAGGATGATGGTTAGAAAATAAAATCGAATGATATGCTTCAAGAATCTTTTAAAGTGGAGTTTGAAATTTCAAGGTTTTTATAGCACCCAGCTCACTAGTTATGACAAGGTAAGGATAGCATCAGCCCAAAATGCACTAGGAAAATTGTTTTTGATAGCCTAGCCACTTCAAGAACTGGCTTCAAGAATGGAAGTATTTTAAAAACTGAAAAACTTCCGATTTATCTCTCATAAGCGAAACTCAAGTTAGTCTAACATGCTTATCAATGAAGATTACCAACCATTTTGCATTTTTCTTGGTCTCTACCCTTCATGATTCGTAGATATTGCTATGAACAATTGTGAATGGTTTGGTTGGTTCACGAATGAGAGGGATAGGTGTTTGTGGTTCATGTACAAAAAGTAATGAGAGAAGTGGGAGAAAGAGAAACAGAAACAAAGAGAATAGAGGCAAGAGGAAGTTGAGAGAGAAAATAATACAGATAACTTGTGGTATGCTAGTCTAAATAATACGAGGAACTTACACTGTTTTGACAATTAACATGGAGTCCAGAAAAAAAAAAGAAAAGGAAATAATAAAAGGATAGAAAATAGGAAGTTAGAATATACAAAGAAAGAAAGTACACAAAATTATGTGTAAATTAGAAGGCTATGCCCAGAACAAGTTTTCCGTATTTTTCCATCACAAATGCTTCCATGTTCTGGTGGAACTTAAGTCCCGATGAAGCAAGTAAAACTCATTGTATTCTACATCCAAGTATTATAAAATAAAGTTAGACTATTATTAATGTGCTAGTCATTGGCAATGAAAAGTGGAGGCTTCATCTTATGGAGAGCAAATTCATCATCAAGACTGATAAAAAAGCCCTTCACTACCTTTTAGAACAGAGAATTCAGGAGGGTGAACAACAAACTTGGGTTTCAAAGCTTATGGACTTCATATATGACATGCAATACAAACTGGAAAAGAACAAAAGGACAATTATCAAGACAAAACATAGGCATGAGGCTGCAAGCTTCAGCTGCAAGGCACCAAGTGAAACCAGAGAATTAAGGAAGAGATGCAAGAAGACTGTAAGCTTTGACAAATATTTCCACGGGATATCACCAACCTCCATCTGAGAAGTACAACCTTCAGAGAGAATTTTTATTATACAAAAGCATGCTAATTGTACCCAGAAAATACCCAAGAATTAAAGAATAAATCATTGTATTTCATGTTTCTTTAAGGGTCATTCACAATATTCTTCATACACACAAGTAGCTGTAAACAGTGTGCGAGGGACGTATGAAGAAAGATGCAAATAGTATTGTTGCTACACGTGACATTTGCCAAGAGAATAAATATCATTGCTGTTATCTAGCAGGTTTGATCCAGCCCTTACCAACATCAGCAAGGTAGATTGGCCATTCATACAAATTTCATCATGTTCCTACCTTAATCAAGCAGATTGGGCACTATCTTGGAAAAGGTAGATTCTCTAACAACGCATGCTCACTTTATTTATACTGTTCAAAACCATTAAACTCTTCAAGCTGAATGACACTCTTTGCAGTAACTCCTCGCATAACAAAAAACTGATTGCCAATCTAAAGTGGTTTAATGTGAGTTTAAAACTTGCTTATGGTGTTTTGTAGAAGTCCCAGCCACAGGTCCCAGCATAGCAACCTTTGAGACAGTATATGAGAGGGACCTCCCTACCTTATTTGAAGCTTGATGAGCCCTTAGTAATAGAGGGAGTAAATGAGTATCTGCTAGCTAGAAACACCTATTTGAGGGCATTAAAAGAGAATTTGGCGCATCCCAAGGAAGGAATCAGGTTGAAGTATAGAAACATCTACGATATATCCGGTTTAATCAAGGAGATTTCATTTTATATCAAGCTGAAACCATGCATGCTCAAGTCATTGGATAAAAACGTGATGGAGAAAGTTATGACCCATTCCAAGAACAACATGATATAGAGGTAGCGATGACCAACAAACTTGAACTGCCCCCAAGAGCCAGAATCCACTCTGTTTTTTCATGCATCTGATTCCAAACTTCCACACACAAACTTTACCTTCCACTCTAAATACTTTGAATTACCAGTGCAGTCTAAGAAAGCATACCAAGTCAAAAAAATGAGAAAGAGCAAAACACAAATCCTCATCTAATACTGGAAGGACACACTAGATATTGGAAACACATGGAAAAGTTCCAAGCATTCAATTTCAATCCACAGTTCCGTCTAGAGGTCAAGGTGAAACATTTTTTCCTATTGAAGGGAGTAACGATGGACCTCGAAGAGAAAGGAATGCAGAAGGGCATATGAAGAAATTGAGGATAAAATAATGAAGGAGAAGTTGGAACAGTGAGGGTGGAGTTTTATATTTGGTTTCATGAAAAACAAGCTTCTAGAAATGTAGCAATGTGTTGCGTCTTCTTATGAATCACTTTAACTGTTCTTGTGGTGAGCGTTTGTACAATAAGTAGTGAGGTACTTGGGGTGGATCTTATTTTAACTAAAAGGAAAGAGTCACACAGTGGGTGTGTATTGTGAGCTCTTACCAAGAGCATCCCACATTTGAATACCTGTATCTCAACTCAGTGGCTATTTTACATTGCTTATTTAAGATTACTATTCTAAAAGAAGTTATGCCCAACAACAGGAAATCTATGAACAACTTATTTAAACCAAGGATCATTGGTCATCATATTAGATTTTTGCTAAAGAGTTATATACAGTTAACTATGCCCACGCTGAAATCTATAATGATAAAGCCCTTTATTTAATGGATTCCATCCATTATCCCTTGTTAAATAAGGTCAAAATACCAAAGACTAGTGACTCTGTACATGATAATATTTCTTTTCAATTTAGAATGAGCTAAAATATTATACAATCTGTGCACTAACAATGTCTTATCAATTAAGTTGTTGAATGTTGAAAACACAAAATGAGTTAAATTTTAAGAACTAACAAAAATAAGTTCATAATCCCAAACATGTGTAAGGTCAGCAATACATGCCAACAAAACTACATCTTACCGTGTCAGGTTTAAAAGCGCCCCAAAATAAGCGAGGAAGATTTGAAGCCTGTGGTACAAAGAAGAAATCAATCCCCCGTATTGGAAAAATGTATAGGAGGTGAAAAGGAGGAAGGAAGAGGAGAAACAGGGCAGAAACCGGGAGCAAAATTCACAAAATCTAAACAGCGATTCTTGAACAGCTATAAGACTTGCCTGATTCTGTCCCCAAACCCAGAGCCTTCTAGATGGTTCGGTACCATCCTTTTCACGGGGTTCTGCAATGCAAGCAGTGCAATGGGCTCCACAAGACACATATTTTACAAACTCAGACTGTAACTGTTTTAACTTCTTGGGATATTTTCTTCGATTCTCAGTTCCATCACCCAACTGACCAAAGTCATTAGCCCCTGCAATAAGAATACTAGTATCTTAGCAATCTTGATTTAAATACTAGATGAAAACAAAAGGAAATTCCAAATATTCTTGACATCTATACGGATTTTGGCTATCTTGAGTTACATCAAGGAGAAACGCAGAACGAAAAAATGTCCAGACCCCAAGTGAACAAAGACCCATCAGAAGCTACTGCGGCTGTATGCTCCCGACCACAAGAAACATCCAACCAGCGTGCATTTAAACCAGCTGGGCATCCAAATAGCTCAGGAGGCAGCTGCTTTGGAATCCGTAACTGGTTGTTATCCTCGTTTCTACCTGTCTGCCCAGATTGATTGTATCCCCATACATAAATTGCACTCTTCCTTGGAACTCTCACGGGTCGGATGATGCCAAAAATATCATCAGTATCCATGGAACAACCTTAGAGTCTAACAACAACAGTCCAAAGGAACCAAGTAATTAATACAAAATAAAATGACGAGATGAAAAAATTGCTCAATAGCAATTTCTAAGAAGAAAAGACGCATGATGATATAATAAAAATAATTGCAGTGGTAGTACTAGTAGGAGTAGTAATAATAATAATATTAATAACAAAGTTTGATAATGACAAATACAAAAATTCAAATATGGAAAAAGAAATAAGATTTTCTCATTGCAGTTCTTCCCCAAAAAACCAAGGAACTCAGATCCTGAAAGTGTTTTCTATTCCCTTAACTTTCACATATTAAATAAACTAGTTTCACCACGCTAAGGGGAGAAGGTAGAATCAAATGTTTGAAGGCCGGTTATATCATATCCCAAGTAAAAGGGATCTCAGTAATAAAGAAATAATCCCATTAAATCTACAAATAGTCGAACACTTACCGACTGAGTCCCATAACATAAAATTCGGAGCAATCTAACTCAAGAAACCAAGAAAATTGAAATTTTCAAGCAATTGGCTTCAAGAAAACCAAAGTCAAAGCAAGTTGGGTTGCCACATAGACTCAGAAACTATCAGGGATGATCAACAATTTGAAATGAATTGAAAACGAGAAGAACCGCACACGGAATGAAAGAAAGAACGAAAAAAAATAGTGGATTAGCATTGCCCAAGGCCCTTGATGCGAGATTTTTCAAAACGAGAAGAAAATGAAATACAATATTAGTAAAACCGTAATTGGAAGCGAAAGCAACGGGAGGAAACATACCCGACTGCCAGAAAAAAGAGTCAAATTCAATTGTCCGAGAAATGCAAAGAACCGTTTGAATCCAGGAGAAACAATGGAGAGAAAACCAATCAATCGTTGCTCCGAGACCTTAGGAATTGGGCAAGCGTGATACCTTACCTTGCTGCCCGCTTCTTCAAGGATCCGGCGATATTTCAGAATTTTCTAGAGGAATGTATTGTCAATTTTGTCAGGGATATTTTACTGAATTGGACGAAATCCATTAAAACTAATTAAAACACCCTTTTAAACCTCTAGTTCTAATATTATTAATTTTATTAATTTAATAAAATTAAATTAAAATTTAAATGTTAACAAAACCTTCACATATGTTAACATATTAAATTTAATTTTTTAAAAAATAATGATTGGCAAAAAATTTCCAGAGTTGAGAGTAATAGGTTTGGATTAAAAAATGGATTCAGCATTCAAATATTTTCTCACATGCAATTCAAATCCTAAAGTATTTTATATTGCATCCAACATTTTAAAGTATTTTTTTAGATGTGTCTATTACTTTATAGTATTCTTTTGCGCATCAAACATCCTAGAATATTTTTAGAAAATCATTCAATGATAAATTGCTACATGTGTAATATCTAGGTTTTCGATAACTAGATATAAAGGTTAAATGAGTTATTAAAGACTAGCTAAGGATCTAGGGAATGAAAGGAAAGGAAAGAAAGAGTGAAAATGTCATCCTGTCAAACGTACAAAAAATAAAAGTAAAATGATTATTTTGCAAAAATAAGGTACTAAAGTGTTATTTTTGAAATTTAAGAGATCTAAGGGTCAACTTAAAAAGGGACAAGTTGGGATTTCGAAAAATGAGGGACCAAATTGCCATTTATAAAATTCAAGGACATTTTGGTCAAAGTTTGACCAAAATATCAAAAAAATTTATAAAGTCCTAAAATATAGAGAAAAATTCACTGATAAGTAATTGAGACCTGGTTCAGATTAGAATGACAAGAATAACCTTTACGGAAATTTTAAAGGTTATTTAATATTTGAATATTTAATAAATAAATAATTAATTAAATATAATTATTTAAAATATCCAGATACCTCATACATCTGATATTTATAATAGGGAAAAATAGTTTAGAAATTGTAGTAATTGATAAAATTCTTTTTCAAGAGAAAGTCAAAGTCAGTTCACTATATCGAAAAGAAAAGGCACAGAAAAACCCAGACTTAGGGTTTTCATTGAAAATTAATTGAAGTCATTCTAATTATGAGGAGAGAAAAATCATAGGAGTATTCGATAAAATTAGGGAATTTTTAATTATACTCAATCAGTCAACTAATAAGGAAATTACCGAAAAGCATTTTTGATTTTATAAAGATACTTTATGGAAACTTAAAATTTTTAAAAGGAAGAGGAATGAACCATATTTTGCCACTTGTTGTAGCCTTATTTCATGAGCAAAGGAGGGTAAAAATATCTCAAACAAGTGGCAGAATATATCATAACAAAGTTATTTTATCGGTCTAAATGGAACCTACTTTCATTAACACGTGTTGTTATTCATTTAAGACTCTTCAAGACCATCTTTTTCCTCATTTTTCCAACACCAAAGTCAGCCAAGTTGAGAGCTAATGAGAGAGAGTAAGGTGGATGAAAGAAATCATCACAACACCTAAGGATGGTGATTCCTATTAGTAATCTCTTCCATCTTGATTGTTCGCTTTTTAGTATCATTGATCCATAAGCTCTCCTCTTTGTGACACCCCAAAAATTTAACCAAAATGCTTAATGAAATCCTCCATGTATGGATAAATGAAGATATCATCAATCCAGTCAAAATATATATTACTAATATCATCAATCCAGTCAAAATACATATTACTAATATCAGTTCAAATCCTCCCAAAATTTCAGAGTAAATAGAAATAAAATGCAAAAGTCTTAGAGTTATGAAAATCAAAATAACAGCATGTGCCTAAGGGCACAAGAGAGCCAACAAGGCTCATTCCATAGGTGCCTTTCTTTGCTGCCTACTAGAACAATCACCTGAAAATTGTTAATATAACGGGTGGGATTCCACGCCCCAGTAACTACTAAAAGTTTCTACCATACACAAGCAAACGACATACAATTAAAAGGAAGAACTGAGTTACAACTATATTCGTATATGTAAAGTCATCATATAAACAATTTTCATATTTTTCGTAGCTTGTAACTCACAATCATCATCACAAATCATGTGTATTTATGCAATATGCTACCACACTTATAACACGGTCTATCCTTATTCCGTTGACTGAAGCCATAGACTAACACATAGTCCAACAGAAACTTATCCATGTAACTAGATCATCTCAAGCTCACCAGTTTCTTAAGATATACTCGGCCAAAGGTATAGAGCTCAAGTCTGGAATATGGCTCCCCTTCTTAAAAGAAACCCAAGGAGGCGTCACATGTCCCACAATTCCAATGCAATCCGCTGTGCACCGAGTGATAACTTATCACATAATAAAATCTCATCATGCATATTTCCCCTCCATACTCTAACCCAATCACAATCCAACGCCATGACAATTATAAAAATTTTCATATCAAATAAATATATTGAAAACTTTAAATATTTGCATTTATATAATTCAGTCCAAAATGCATAAAAACATAGTTCAATCGCAATTTAATCATATGTAGTTCACAAGTATATGGCAGAATATTCAAAGTTACCTGTAGCTCTCAAACTTATGAGTAAGCACACAAGAGACACTTCAAAATTCTCAATGAGAGTCTGCAAAAATCATACACAATAATTTCTATCAATAGACTAATTAACTTATTCTAAAAGTTGCTTCAAAGGTAGTCTAAATACCTAAAACTACCTTTAATACCCACATATTAGTCGAAGATATAAGTTGTTTTATTTATTCATATAAAGCAAAAATGTTTATTATTATTTTTATATGGGTCAGTTTCTTGTATGATTTTTTTAAGGTTATTTAAGAGGAAGAAAAATAATAATAACAATAACAATGGTTGTAATGGT
Organism: Vachellia pachyceras; assembly: GCA_025593235.1. Taxonomy (NCBI): domain Eukaryota; kingdom Viridiplantae; phylum Streptophyta; class Magnoliopsida; order Fabales; family Fabaceae; genus Vachellia; species Vachellia pachyceras. The sequence goes on from JANTPZ010127912.1 coordinate 19,266, forward strand.
TATACTTTTATTATTATAAATTTACAGTTTAGATAAACTAAGTGTAATTAATTATTATATCCATAATAAAAAAACAAGTATAAATATATATATTAATATATTATTTACTATATATATATTATTATATATGCTTGCTTATATATATTATTATATAGATTAATATATTATCATATAAGCACACATGCCTTGCCACTGCCATCGTTTAAAGAACATATGTATAAATACATATATTACTATATATAGCATTATATATTTTTGCTTATATATATTATTATATATAATAATATATTATCTCATAGTCACTGCCTAGGTTTAACGTTTTTTAAAAAAAGGAACACCTTCGCACACACCTTGATACCACATTCACATATATTTACAAGTATATATTTGTATATGTATCATTACATATATATTTTATATAGTAAAAATAAAAAATAAAAAGGTATTCACAATCCCAAAAACCTACCTTACCTACACCAAAAGCCCACTGACACACACAACCCACACACACACACCAAATACATATGCGTCCTGCCACAAGAAAGCCTCTCTCTCTCTCTCTGTTTTTTTTTGCTTTGAGAAAGAGTTCACGCATAAGGCATAACACACAAATATTTTTTTTTCATTTTCTTTCCTTGATGATAAGATGTTAAAGTTGAAAGCTTTGACATGAAGGTAGAGAAAAAAAAAACCCATTGACACACCTACTAGCATTTTTATCTATTATATATATAGATTATTATATATAATAGTATTGTATATAAATATATGTGTTTTACAAAAAAAAACATACAGACTTCTCTTATTATATATTAATATATATTTATTATTTTTTTTATAGAACTTACATGTGTTTTTGCATATTGTTGGAATATGGGCTAATCCACCCTTGATGGATTAGGCCCAAAATATGTTTTGGGGTAAAAACACAAATAAGAGTATATGTGGGAAGAAAGTTGTAATATTCCCAATCTAATGAATTTGAAATTATTAAATTAAAATTTGCGTGGGAACGGTTGAGGAGTGAAATGTGCGGGAATAGTTTTTCCCGATCCCTTTATTTGGGGAGCATTAGCATACGTGAAAAGCATTCTAAACATTTGCTCTCCTCTCCCGCACAAGGTTTCTCTCTTCCTCTGTGAAAGTTCCCCCCTCTTCCTCTCGATGCATTTGCTGTGAATATCGTTCTTTGGGTCCAAGACAATTTGTGATTCAGAGATCGCATGGGTATCTGCAGATTTGTAATTTGGCATCTCCAGGTACGCCCGAAATCCTTCACACACACATATATATGGATTTATATCAAGATGCGTAAAGTTTGACATATATATAATTTATGTATAGTGGGTGGTTAAAGCTTGTAATATCTTTTTTTATACATATGTATTACACGCATAGCAGAAAATCAAACCATACATACTCATATATACAAGTATTGACCAATTTTATTATTTTCTTAATGGGACAAGGCCTAATGGTTTTGATGGGTGAAGATGACATATATGAAAGCAAAGCAACTATGTACAAAAGCAAAGGCTAAGTCGTGAAATGAGAAGGAATAGGCATTAAATGATTTGACCACACAATAAACTTGACAGGTGAAGGATGAAAGTAAAAAGGGGTTGACAACACAACCATACAGTAAAAAGGGTATTGTTGCGCAAGACTGGAGAAATATAAAAGAGAGTAAGAAGAGAGAACATGTACTGTAGTAGCGATGCGTTACTGTAGCAGCAAGGGTTTTGATTTCTGATGAGTAGGATAAAGCTTTATATAGAGATAGGGTTAGGGTTTTTTGAAAAAAAAATATGCATTTATTATTTATTTTAAAAAACGAAAATAAAAATAATATTAATAATAATGATAATATCATATATAGTTATTTAAATATATTTTTTCTTATTTTAATAATATCAGTTTACAACCTATAATAAAATGTCTTTTATAAGAAATTTATTTTATTTTTTAAATATTTTTTCGTAAAATAAATATTAAAAATTTCATTCTTCTTTTAAATTTTAATTTATTTTATTCTCTATAACCAAATAAAATCTAAATAACAACTAACTTTAAATAAAAAAATGGATGTTACACTCTTCACTTCTATAGGTTTATTTTCATTGTTTATGATGAGATTTTGTTTTTGGAAAATCTTGTTCTTGAGAGAGAAAAGTGAGAAAGAGAGGAATTTAGAAAAAAATATTAGTAGGAAATCACTCCTTGCATGTTGTGGAGTTGATTGATGTGTGTTTTGTATTGATTGATTATGTGTATGAATTTTTTTAATTCTAAACCCTAGGAGGCCATGTTGTCCAATTTTCATGTGCATGGGGAGTAATGTTTTTGAGCTCAATAATGCATGAGAAGAGGGCTAGGAGTAAGATTATGCATTTATATGAGGAGAAATTGAAAAATCACAACACCCATACACATGAACAGTTTTGACCAGCTGGAGTTGTTGAGGAAGGAATGAGTTTTTAATGATTTTAATGCTTCCATTGGATTTAAAATGCAAAATTATGTAGAGTAGAAGTCAGAGAAAGATTTTAGAAGTATTAGAATCAATTTTGACAAGTTTAAGGGCTTTATGGCTCTTAAGGATCAACAAGAGTTTCGGAAAGTTTTGATGGTTCTAAAACTTGGTAATGACTTAATATTAATCCCAAGTGCATTATATTATGTGTAGGAAAGTAAATTGTCAAGGAGACATTTTGAAAAGTAAGAGGGAAGTTTCTAAGTTCAAGGGCAAAGTTGAGGAACAAGGTAGAAAAGAATGCTAACTTTGTATTAATGTTGACATTGGTTATTATTTGTTCTTTGTGCTATGTTAAATGTGAATTTTATGATAGTTGAATGTGTGATAAAGTGCCTTTAACATGCCATGATTATGTGTAAAGTACTTGAGAAATATGAATATGAAGCGTTCATGCATGCTAGCTAAATAATGAATAATTATCATGCATATTAATAGATATGTTAGTGTTTTTATTATGGCAATTTCTTTGAAATCTCACTCTCCCAAAATAACATTCTCTAGGCCCAAATTCAAGTAAGGGCAAAGGCAAAATGGTGGATGATTAATAGAGGATTTATGAACCCATTGATGTCATGACAGCTTATGATTTTATGTTGTATGCTTTTTTGGTGGATTTTGGAACAAATGTATACACTACACCTCTACATGTTTTGATATATGATTATCATGTGTACATATGCAAAGCTTGTTGAGGAATGGTAATGAATGAAGTATGTATGCTAGGCTAATAATGGAACAAGTTAAATATGCATAAAGGGTCCAACACCCTTGCCAAACTCCCCACTTAAGGCTATAGGAAAAAATAGCAATTGAAGCCCAATTAATCTAAAACTTTACAGAACAAATAGATCATATGGTAAGCTTTAATATGAGTCTAAGTTTGCTGAAATTGAAAAGTTGTATAAAAAGTTATGGCCTTCCAAAGCTGATAGAAAAATATGGAAAATGAAAAATTACTATATGAACAATAAAATTTCACGAATTAAACTATATCAATTGGGCAAGAAATTGGACAAATTGGTATTTTCTCCTATAGAAAATTTCATAAGTTTCATTTAGAGACTTAAACAATTCAATTTTTATTTTTTTAAATTTAGTTATAAAATTCTAAAATTAGCCAAAATTTCAGAATTTGCCAAGTGAATAGTGACCATCAAATAGTAACTCGATCCAAAATTTTCAAATTCACTTGTTGGGTCATTTCAATGCCTTTAAAGGTATTCAAGCATTTTATTAGTGGTCTCTAGTGAATATAGAGAGGAAATAAGTGAGTTGTCACAACGTGGATTAAAATATACTTATAGGTTACTCATAAAAAATGTATTGAAAATGAATATATTTGCATTATGTTTTACCTATAGTTATTGAATGCCTCAATAATTTCAAAATGATAAATTTTTAAAATGATATTTTTGTCCAAAAAAATATTGAATCTAATAGCCCAAAGTCCTATATATTTATTCTATAATAGCATTTAATGAATATAATATTGAAAATGATCACTGTTACACAGTATAGTTTTTACTACTAAAATTCTCGTCCTTTTTTTTTAAAAAAAGAGAGTAAAAAATGAAGGCGGTTGCTATAGGCGCCCTATATCTAAGATAGGGTGACAAAAGGTCCTTTTAGGCACCCTATATCAGGATAGGGCGCCTAAAGTGTGACTTAGGCGCCCTATAATGAGATCGGGTGCCAAAGAGTACCTTTAGGCGCCCTATCTCATAATAGGGCACCAAAAGGGTTATAAGGTGCCTAAAGTCACCCTTTTGGTGCCCTATATAATATAGGGTACCAAAAAAGCCCTCCCGCCACAAAATTTGAAATGGTTTCACTCTGCCCAAGAATCTCCTTCTTTCAAAATTTGAAATGGCTTCGCGTGTGAAGGTCTTTCAGCTCTCAGTCTCTCTTCCTTAGTCTCTCAGCTCTCACATTCATCTCTCACTCTCTATTCTTACTCAAATCCCTTGCCATTTTATTCACACCCCTTCTTTCAACGTGCTGTAATTATGAGATAGGAGGTGGGATGCATGGTCGTTACCAGAAGACGACGCGGTTGAAGAAGAAGAGAAAGAAATGGGGTTCGCTTCCTTTGGCCTCTGTCTTCATCCTCTTTGCTTGGCAGAGTTATGTTTTATTTATTTGCATTCATTTTGTTTCCATGTCTCACAAAATATTAGTTTGGATTTCCTGATCTAAAATCTGAATCATCTGATAGTGTTGAGTTTTTACAAGTGCTTCACTGGCAAAAGATTGGATTTTCTTGAAGTCCATAAGAAATTGTTATGCGACATTATAACTGCTATTGTTTATGTGCCTTGTATTTGGACAATCTTGAATATAGAGATCTTGAGGCGCATAATGTTGTTGTGTAATCAAAATAACGAAACGTTTTGATAGGTACATATCTTGAACAGAATTTTTTTAAAAAAAAATTATACCCACGGCGCCCTATCTTGAAATATAGGGCACCGTAGGGTACCTATAGTGCCTTTTATGATATAGGGCGTTGTAGGCCCTAACTTTCTACTCCCATTACATACACACCCCTTGAGAAAGGGCGCCAATTGGGTTAAAAATATGATGTAAAAAGTACATTTTGTAGTAGTGGATATTGCAGGTTGTGATTAGCTTTCTGTGGATACACAAGTGAATAATGAAACTAAGATTTGATGTGACAATTTTATGAAAATATCTTATGCAATCACTCTTTTTGGAATAAATTTAATATGTTAATGTGGGATATATGATAGTTATTTTAAGATAATTCTTTTTGTTGTTTCCATGGTGCATAAAACAATGGAGGTTATAATGATAATTCAACACATCTAGAAGATGAGGAGATAATGCAACATTCATAGTTTGTCTAAAAGTGGCAAATATTAGGGAAGGAGGGGGCTGGAACTTAAAGGTAATTGTTATCTAGTTAAGGATAGGTATAAAATTGCCGCACTGGATAGATTAATTCTTCCTATCACTCTCACAAAAAGTCTAGAGGGAGGTTTGGAGGTAAAAAATGCCTTTCAAGATAACGAATTTTTGTGGAGAGCCTTTCAAATGTGATTCCTACTTTTATGCTTACTATGCAAAAATGTTCTAAATCTGTTTCTCGTCTTTTCTTATCATGTGAATGGTTAAGACTTGTTTGGTTGATAGTCTTTTTCTTTTACATACCATGAGCATGAATCTTCAAACTTTAATTTATGGCTTGCTGCTTACTTATGTGACCTTAATATGTCCCAGTAGTAGAAGGTGTTGATATCTTGCTTATTGTGGTTTATTTGGAAAGGGAGGAACTCCTTTTTATACTAAGCCATTGTTGTCCACATACCACTAGCTAGTAATAAAATATCTCCATGCAACTCTTCTATTATGTTTCAAACTCTGATCTTCATAAAAAAACAATAAAATCAATAAACACATCATGCTCGTTTATTTTGTCTGTACCATAATTAGTGTCTACGACCCCAAAAAACATTAAGTTAGTGCCTTCAAGTTTTATATTAAAATTAGTAATAACCTTTTTTACCATGATCATAAAAATGTTTATTTCAAAAGAAAACCGGGACATCTTCAATGTTTTTTTAGTCATTAACTGTGTTCCCAAATAGGGGAGAACAACGGGCGGGTTGGGCAACCCGTGCCTTAGCTTGTTACTCGCCCGTTAAACATTTCACGGGTACGGGCTAGCTCGTACCTGTGTATGAACCCGTTTAAACTCTTTTAAACAGGCTGGCAATAAACGGGCGGGTTTTGAATGGGTAACGGGCAGCCCATTTTCAGAAAGATAAGTAAGACTGAAGATATACCATAAGAAGTGAAGGTCCAATGACTGGTCCACAAAAAGTGACAGCAAGTTTTTGAAATATGTGGCGCACGAACAAGTCTAGAGAGCATTGTCCCTTCCATCTTTGATCACAACAAATTGGCCAAAAAAAGAAAGAAAGTAGCATTAACTTCTGAAAAAGAAAGTAGCAGAATCTTTGCATTTAGTTTCAAAGAAGAAGCCATGAAACATTGCAGGAAAGCAAGTTGCGTCATGTTGGCCAGTGACTTTGGAGATTCACCAGTAAGACTATTATTACTGAACCTCTTGAAACAGAAAAACATTTACAATAATATGTGTGTATATAAATTTATATATATAAAGCTTCACGCAACACCAGAAAAGAAAGTGTCACTGATCAATTTGCATATCATAAAATGCCCACTTACAAGTATAGCAGCTTGCTCATGTTGCCTAAAGAGGCTGGAATTTCCCCATTGAACAAGTTATTTGATAGATCTAAAGTTTGCAGCTTCGAAAGCTTCCCTAGTTCTGAAGGAATTGTACCTGTTATGTCATTATTCTGTAACAACCTAAAAAATAAAAAAAAAAATACTTGGTAAAATCATTGAGTTTAATGGAAGAAACATGTTTGCGTGCGTGTGTGTGTATTATCTTAGTATATAACTCACAGAGTCTGAAGGTTTGTGAGGTTTCCTATGGTTGTAGACAAAGTGCCAGATAAGCTTTGACTTGGAGTGCCCCTGCAGGTTTGAACACCATGTTTATGTTTAACTGTTAAAACTCATTCTTCAATGTTATGCATTAATTTCAACTTCATTGGCACTGAAGACTCAATTACAAACTAAATCATTCAATTTCAATTCAAAGTTTGATTCAAATTAATGAATGAATGAAGAAGAAGAAAACAAAAGACTCACAGGCAAACAACAAGGTTGTCGAAGAACAAGTGACCATGGTCCAGCTGCAAGGATCAATAGAATCTCATCCCATGTATCTAAAACTCCATGAGGATCAACCAAAGAAGCTTTTATACCCATTAAAGCTTGAACTACAGAAATTTTTAGTGATACCCATTTCAGAATTCTGCTTCTTCTACTAGCTAAGATTGATAGAAACCTAACAGAAAAATTGAAGTTACCTTCAAAGTTCACTCCTTTAGGAGAGAGCAAAGCATTTGCAGAACATAGACATAGGGAAGTCTATTTCTTTTAGTTAAAACTGTGGAAAATCAAAACACCACCTAATAATTAATTCAATTATTGATCTTTTAGTTGGTGTCATCAAGATAAAAAAAAGCCACAAATTCCATGTTACAATCCAACTAGTAAAATGGGAGTGTTTTGTTGTTTTATTTAAAGATAGACACAAGGAAGTCAATGTTGTAAGAATTTGAAAAGAATAAAGATCTCAGTTCTAAAGCTTAAAGATCAGTTCAATATTTAATAACGGATGTCGTGATTTAATCACTGAGTTTGTTTTACATTATCTTGATTTAATAAAGTTTGTTAAGATGGAATCTTCAATCTTTTAATTTTACTCTGTTGCGCGTCTTTTTCATAAGAGCTCTCTCAATCTTGTTTTATTTTTTTGCCCAGCCCTCTCAATCCCAAGTATCAATCAAACAATAGTGACCAAGACTATTGATATATAATATCAGCCCATTTGACTTGCTCCAGTTTAATTTAAACTCTCCAATACTTTTCTACTGCTCAAAGGAAATAATATTCCCAGCACTCATAATAGAAGTAAAACCTAAACCGAAGCAAAACAAAGATAAAAAACAAAATGAATCTAAGAAAAATGAAGATCGGCTGAGCTCGCAATTGAAGTCGAAAATGAAGGTCAAGATAAGAGATACTGAGAGCTCTCAGCTCGGTACTCGGTAGCGGCAAATCTCAATCTAATTATAGGGCACACATGGGACGAGAGCTGCAAAGTGAGTAAACATATAAACCTAGTTAAAGAATCCAAATGGAAGCATCATTGCATAACCCATTAAGCAATGTGGGCATACCATACGTAATATGGGTCTTAGATTTTGGGGTATTTGTAGTTGGGCCTAGTGGCTTTAGGGTTTTTTTTAAAAAATATATACGGGCGGGTACGGGCAGCCTGTATCCCGCCTGTTATTATTTATATGGGCGGGTTTTTTGAATGAATTGTGAGGGATATGGGCTTTGATTTCAAATCGGACTTCACAACTTCCACTTCACCTGAGAGTTTGGTCAAGACAATATTGTGGTTTGTTTATGAATTGGGGATAATGTATGGATCAAGTGTGGGGGAGGGATTGTTGTCGAATTCAGTTTTAAAAAAATTTGCTTATGGATTTGGTCCTATCTCCTAAGTATTACTGCTATAATTGCTCTCTTATTCACATTATTGATTGATTTATGGATTGCATCGTATGATTTGAGAGTGATTCTTGCTTAGGAATTTTGCTGCAAGCCATTGTGTCTTCCCAATTTCACTTGCTTCGGTGTTTTACACTATAGTATGGGTTATTTGATCATTTCCCTACTAATGAATTGAATTTTATAATCCTAGGGTATCTCTTTTAATTTTTTTTTTGCACAATGCTTGTGAATGTTACATGCTAGTTTTATTGCATTTGATTCTAGTGATTTCTATTTTTTTAGTTGATTAGCATAGTAGAATACTTTTAGTATAGTGTTATTAACCTTGTTTCATAGTTTGATCCTTAAGGAGGAAACATATTAAAAAAAGCCCTCTTGGAAGGATCTTTGAGCCTTATATTCTTTCCTTTCTTGTGTGATTTTCAACTAGTTTTGGTTAACCTCTAGAACTTGTCTAGATTCTTTTTCAAAGCTGCATTAATACCTTGGTTTGTGAAGATGATAGGGGCATTCATTTCTAAACCCTTTACCTAAACACAAGCTACTTCATTTACTCTTTGCTTATCCCTTTGAGCCTTCACTTTCATTTCATTCATTTCTTTTAGTAAGTGTTATGCATGAGTTACATTCGATATTTCACTTTGAAAAGTATATCATGAACATCTATATCTTTTCCTTCTTGGGTTTGGATGCAAAAATAAGAAAAAAAAGAGAAACAAAAACAAAAAAAAAAGAAAAGAAAGTGAAAAAAAAAGAAAATAAGTTGCAACAGAAAAAATTGAAATACGACATCCTTTGGTGGTTTGAAGAGCAAAGATTCTTGTTAAAAAAAATCTAAAATTTTCACCTTGGTATTCTCTCATGAATTTGTACTTTAGCTCATTTTGAATTGACAATTCACTACTCATGTATTCATTTGTCATTTCATTCCATTCATTTGGCCTTACTTTCCAATATTACATCCCTTCAAGTCCCCTTGATCACAAGTTCAAGAAATGTTAGTGGTTGAGATATTAGAATCTTTACAAGCTTATGGTAGGTACCAATTTAGATGGATTGAGTGAAATTTATCCTAGTTGAGAGATAAGTGAAACATTTGTACCCTAGTGAGTTCTACTATGTTTCTCTTAGTTTATCTTGCTATGTTTCTTGTGCTAGTTGTTAGAATAGGATTTGACCAAGAGGGGGTGAATTGGTCAGGTAAAAAATTTAAGTCTTTGAATCACAAAGATAAGAACAAAGTTATCGAGAGAGAAGAACAATGATGAACACAAAGATTTATCCTGGTTCAGTCTCCTTGACCTACGTCCAGTCCTCAAAGTACCCCTGAGATTTCCAAATCCACTATCAATAATGAACTGAGGCTTCATAAGCCTGTGCAATTTGGGAATTCACTTCCCCTTTCTCTTTTCACAAAAACAGAGATGCACACTCTCTGCTTTCTACCTCTCTTTCAGCCCAATAGACTCAAGGTCTCATCCTTGAGTTTCTTACGAATTTACAAAGTGTTTTTGCCAAAGGAATCTCTTTCAAAAGAGTAGATGTCTAATAATGAAGCACAGAAGGAATATTGAAGAAATTTCAGAGAATAAAATGAATAGTGTTGAATGCTTAGGATATTTGTTGTATTTCTCTATATTGAATGCTTCTCCTTTTATAGTTGAAAAGTTCTTGAGTGTCCATTAGACTCCATTTAATAGCCGTTACTCTCATCATCGACCATTTGGTTTCTTCATTAATGGAATTTAATGCTACTGAGTCAGACAACGATGAATGTTGCAGAAGAACGTTAAAGTCTCTGAGCCTCGGACCATGCCTGTGCTTCTTTCCTCATTTGTTGTATCAAGCTTTTGCATTTATGAGAGCAGTTAGTATTCAAAAAAGTAGTTACATAGATAAGGAAAGTAGGTGTGTAGCATAGGTTGAGTGTGTCAGACAGAAAGCTATCAAAAGACCAATACTCGAGCATAGCTTTCTCAATTTTCAAATAAATGCTCGAGTATTGTTTGAAAATTTTCAAATAAAAGTTTAATGCTTTGATTCACTGCTCAAGTATTGTATGAAAGTATTTAAAAATAATCTTAGTACTCGAGTGTTAAAATGGAATACTCGAGTACTGTTAATGCTTTGTAAGTTTACTCGAGTAATATGAGAGAGTATTGAGGTGAAGGGTTGAAAAAGAACTCAATGCTCGAGTGAAAATGGAAGTACTCGAGTATTGGATATGCTTGAAGTAAATGCTCGAGTATTTTAAAAGAGTATTAGTGAACAGTGAAACATTTTAGCCCGATGCTTGAGTATTAGAAGCTAGTGCTTGAGCACTACCAATGCTTTCACTTAATGCTTGCAGTATTCTCTTCTAACACACTGTAAAAGACTTCAATACTCGAGCATTGAGAAATTGTGCTCGAGCATTGGCTCTGCCGGAAGCTATTGCTTGAGTATTACTTGACAGCACTGAAGGAAAAGGGTCAATACTCGAGTACTACATTTACAGTGCTCGAGCATTGGCTGAATTATACTGATAGTGTTTAAGATATATTCAACACTCGAGCACTGTATCCTAGTGCTCGAGCACCTACCATACTTTCAACCAATACTTGGATTGTTGACTGGAAGTGTTTTCAAAAACCTCAATGCTCGAGTACTGTGAACCTACTGCTTGAGCATTGGCTCTGCTGTCAGCCAATACTTGGAGTACTATATTGTAGCACTGTTTGAAAGCCCTGGTTTAGCCTAATGCTCGAGCACTGAGTTACAATGCTCGAGCATTGGCAATACTTTTTGCCAATGCTTGAAGTGTTCACTGAGAACATAGATTAAAACTTCATTTTCAAAACATGATGCTCAAGTATTGAATTCGAATGCTCGAGTATTGACAATTCTTCATGTCAATACTTGGAGTATTCACTGAGAGTACTGCTTTTTCTTATGTTTTAAAACAACAGTGTTGGAGCATTGAATTCCAATGCTCGAGTGCTACTAATATTTTTATAGAACCACTCGAGTATTTGCATGAAGCATTGAAAACAAAAGTATTCTTATATTTTCTAAGATATTTTCAATTGCCTAAATTTTCACAAAATCATTTATTTGTTATCATCAAAATAAGGTATCAACATTTGGTATTGTTGGCCAAGGTGTTGCATCAATTGTCCCATGGCGGAGGCCCAAGGGGCCAAGTCATAATCGAACCCTGGCGCTTGGGCGTCTACTCTACTTTAGGTTAAGGAAATAGAGTTGCACCCTGACTAACAGCTATAGCTTTTGGTCTAGTGGTAAGCGCTTGATCCTAACATTAGTTTCTTTGCATTGAAGTATTATATGATTGTTGATTGATTAGAAACAAAATCTGCTTGAGTTAATTGCATATTCATCTTAGTTGGGCTGATGTTTACTTCCATTGAGTATCTCTTTTGGATTCTTCTTTACTAAAAGTTCTGCCCAGGAGTGCAAAAGGCTAAGTGTGGGGTCATATTTTATCAAGTGAATTTACAGCATTTTTGGGGATTTTAGTGTTATTATTTGGCTTTTAATGAGCTTAATTGCATTAATTATGATTAATGATTATTTTATGAAATAAAAGCCAATTAAGGTATTTGTGGAAGAAATTGAGATCAAAAGATAAATTTAAATTAATTATTTATCAATATAGTCTTAGAAGATTCTGAATTCAAATTAGTAAATCTTGATTTTGAATTTGAATTAGGAAATCTAAGATTCTGAGTTTAAAATTCAAATCTAGTACCACACTCAAATCCATTTATTTCATTTATTATATTATATTATTAATTTATTATTTGATTTTAGAGAATATAGGCATATCATGTGAGAGGAATTCCAAGGAGATGTTGGAGACCATAAAGATTTGGAATCAATTCATCCAAGAGGCATTACAATACAAAGAGTTTTCAATCCATCGTGCCACTGATTCCATTCCTTTGACATATTGGGCCAATGATCAGCCCATTCACATACCACAAACCCTCACAATTCATTCACCAACAGGAGCGGCAGCCACACACAGATCATCCATTCGTCCACCTCCATTCCAGATCCACGAGCACACCACATACCTATTCCCATTCATCCATTAATTCCATACACAAAGCCGCCTAAAGAAGACGCTGGAGATAGCCGCCACCAGTATTCGTTCATTTATCCATTCACGCCTCCTGGAGATGTTCGCATAGTCCCGCTATCCTCACTCCTTCCTCCACCAGCGTCCACTTCCAATGGCTACAACGTTTGGATCCATGGAATTCTTGATGGCAATTCTCAGCTAGTTCTTTAATTATCTGATTCAACAACAATGGCAGGAGCATGATTCTTTAAAGGGGAGTTTTTAGTTGCTTTAATTTCCTGTCCAATAATTGTTTAGCAATTCCTAGGTCTTAGGATAGTTTTTCTAATTATTGAAACAATTTCTATTGTTTGATATAATTTATTTTGAAGATTATTGTGACTAAATTATCATTTAGCAATTGATATTGGGCTGATTTAACTTTGATTTCAATTATAATATTCTGGTATGACGTTTATATTGATTTTAGAGCCAAAATTTTGTGATTTTCTAAGGTGGCTTAGAATCTTGGATCAAATAATCTTTTGCTAGCTTTAATTCTATTATTTGAATTTAAGAGTTACAATTAAGTAGTTGTTTTATTATCCTTAATTCCTCTTTACTATTCTAGGGTTTTTTTGAATTATATATATTATATATAAATTCAAAATTACATTAATATCATATAGATAATGTTAATGAATGTTAATTTTAATATTTAATTTATTTGATAAATTAAATAACTAACATTGATTTAATTCACAAAGATAAATTAAATTCCTTGGCTCATTATTTGGATTAATTAAATGGATATGATTTGATCAAACCAGATTAATCCAAATTAAAATTGCAAAATTCGAATTTCATGTTTTAAATTTCAAGATTAATGAATATTAATCTTAAATATCTTTTGGAATTCGAATTTCAAGATTAATAAAGATTAATCTTGAATATCTTTTGGAATTTGAATTTCAAGATTAATCAAGATTAATCTTGAATATATTTTAAGATTTAGATTTCAAGATTAATAAAGATTAATCTTGAATATCTTTAAAGATTAATAAAAGATTCATCGTGAATATCTTTATATCTTTATCAAATTCAGGTTTTCAAAATTAATAAAAGATTAATCTTGGATTATAATGCACTTCGTGAGTTCTATAAATATGAGGACTCATAAGCAATAGAAGCAAGTAAATCAAATTTGGTTGTGAGCCACAGAAACCCTAGAAAGATAAAGTGAAACGAAAGGCGCTAGCATGTTGCCATCGTTGGATACTGTTCGCGTGGATACTAGTAGAGGGAGACAATCAGAAGCGTTGGCTCCTTGAGATTGAGATTAAGAACGTAGAAAGGCTTGAGAAGGATGTGGACGTTGGGAACTAAGAGAGATCCAAACGCAAAGGAAGCTACGATTTCAATAACACAAAAGGTATTATACTATCTCCTCTATCTAAACGCTTTTGGCAAATCCATAAGAGGGATTAGAAATTTTAATTTGTAATTGTTTCCTCTGCTGCTTGTACGTTCTAAGCCCAACAGGTAAAACTATATTCTAGACTTAAGGTCTTACACTTGGATTGGGTCCATCATGGGAGGCAGATAGTTGAAATGGGAACCTATCTGACAATGTGCTCTCACTCTAAAGGGCTCACTTTTTTCAGCTTCAATTATACTCCAACATTTATTGCATACCTGTCTATAGCGCCAACCAATTCTTATTTGTTTGCATATGTTGTATTCAACATGAAAAGGGGCATCTCGTCAGGCCCAATACCTTCCTCTCTACCTCTTGATTCTGCTAAGGGCCCATCATTGTTGTCCAATCCAGCACTTCATTCACCACCTAAATCCTCTTTATCAATTCACTCCTATTATCACCATCATCAACCAACACCTCCTCTCCCTTGCTAAAATCTTTATTCTCACCATTATTACCATCATATTCAATTTCACCCTCTGTATCACACACCCTATCACTTATATTTAAGAAAGCATGTCCACCATTATCATGTCATGTCCACCCTAACTCAACATCAATTGTTGCACCAGCCTTGCTACCAACTTCCTTCATCCTTTCTTCACTTGATTCAATTATGTCTAGTCCCCCTTTTCCTTACTTCCCTTACTTATAGACACGGACAATTCTAATATTTAATTAACTATACTCTTATGGCTTTCCTGTAATCTCTTTCTATTTTCTTCCACTACATTCTTAATATTCTCAACCTCACCGAGGAACCTATTCTGATCTAGAAGAGTCATCGAAACCACTCGATTGATTAACATTATAATCACTGCTACCACATGACACTATGTCCCACACACCCTAATTTATTTCAGCAAACACAACAAAACAAAATCATCACAAACAAAAACAAAAAGGGTGAAAATATATAAGTAATATGATAAACACAAAAAAGTCTCACACAGATAAAAAACAAAAAGGGGAAATCATCATAACAAAAACACAGGAAAGCCACACGCAATCCAACTAATATGAGATTCCATACGTCTTTTATCCAGATGAATCTCTGCTCCTTCCTCTTTATCGAATCATTGCAGTCTCACATGCACCCTACTTGACCCCTCTTCGTTGTCTATATCACAAACCCAAATTTCCTTTTTCATATCCTCGTCGACTTCCCCTTTTTCGTCAATCACCAAAAAGTACCACCTCACTTCACCTTATCATCTCTACAAAAGCCACCTGTCAACCACCTTAATTGCCACCATGTAATTATTAGGTGATTCATTCATTGTTTTATGAAAAAGTTAACTCTCTGTTGAATAAGAGAATCATTGCTATGTTTTTATACTTATAAGATGAAGTTGCTCCATAAAAAGCTTCTTGGTGAAATTACTCCTTCAAAAAAACTTTCGAGACGAAAATGTACCTTAACCCTTTTTTAATGAAAAGACGTATTTTTTATTTAAATATCCATAATAAAATATATGAATTAGTGAGAATATTGATTTATTATTTTCAAATTTAAAATTACTTTAAACAAGTAATTAAATGAGATTTTAAATATGATAGATTATCAAAAACATATATCTTTTACCAATATCTCTATTTAAAGATGTTGATTTATTTTAATAGAATTGCATTAGTATCGGCAATCGCATGCCACCACTATTATATATAGTACAGACACATACCTATTACCTATGTACACACTGCATGGTCATACAATCTAGAAACATAGTAGAAAAGACATTTCGCTCCCTTGACATTAGCTTCAAGTTTTTTAAGTTTTTGAGAATAGCAATGAGTAACTTGCTATCTCTTTGGGGAAAAAAGAGATACCAGCATGGAAAATCAGGATTTAAATATTTACGAAGAAAAGATTGTTAGCCGGTCATCCCTTAAGGAAGAACTAGGTAACGGCATGGCATATCATCATTCAAATATTCATGAAGAAAATATTGTTAGCTAGCCATCTCTCGAGGAAGAAAGAGATACCAACATGGCAAATTAGGATTTTAAACTTATAAAAAGGAAAAAAAATGATAATGTTTCAAATAGGATTGTCGTTATGAAGGGAATATGTTTGTTTATCAACGTGGATGGAATTGATTGGTCGATAGAGAGAAAAAATGAGGTAAGAAAATTAGATATTGATATCTTGAAGACAATGAGGTTCAAATTAATTTCCTAGATAATTTAAAGGAACTAGTTGATGCCCATATTTCTAATGTGTTATGGGTTACTTCAACTAAAAGAAGACTGCTGGCGTTCTCTAACACATGTGATTTGACCTTGCTCTACCCTTTTATTTATTTGGGCTAGTTGAGTTTTAAGGTTTTTTCATTAACCTTTTCCTTGCATGTAATTCTTCAATTATAATTTAAATTCATTTTGAAATATTGTATAGAATGTCTAAAGACTGTTGTTAGCTTTAATATGAAGCATCATGAATGACTGTTCATTGTCAATTTGGATTCAGTCTTTTTATATGCATACACGCACATGTATATTTTCTTTGTACTTTTATGGATTAGTGGGTGGAAGTTACTTTTCTGATATATGATTTATAAGGTAAATATGTGAGATAAACTTTGTTTAAGTTTACATAAGTGTGTTTTCCCGACGTCATTCCAACAAATCTAATATAACATGTTGTTTATAGTACAAGAGAAAGAGTGAGGAGTTTGTAGACACCAAATTGATAATTTTTTTAATATCTTTCAAACAAAACGCTAAATGCAATTCACTGGAAGCATTTAGAAAGAAAACCAAGAAACTTCAATGTCTATAAATATGATGATAAGATATGTAGCTATGTGAAAAATATTGTTTAATGATAAAATTAACAAATTTAAAAGGTTAAATTTGATGACAAAAATCTAACCATGCCTTAACTTTAGAATCATACTTGCATTTTTTGACTAAGATTTTGTTATGTGCAATGTTGCCCTGAAAATTTCAAAATGAAGCACTATCATTCCACTCTGTTAAAAAAATTAACATAAACTATTCAAAAATTGATGTTAACTGTTATAATTTTTAATAGTAAGGGTTAACTTGCTCTATTTCAAAACTTTTGAAGCAAAATTACTTTTCAAAAAATCTCATGGCAAAACTACTTATGACAAAAAAGTTTTTAGTTAAATTGATACCTTACCCCTTAAAATATTCAATAATATGATGTATATTTTCTTTTTATACCTTATAGTTATTTATTGTTTACTTGCCATAGGTTTACTTTGTGATATGTTCAAATATACAAAATACACACACAAATATATTTAAATAAAAGAAAAAATCACACCATCAATATTTAAACATTAAATATATAATATAAAATCTGGAAAAGAGAAATAACTTTATGTCTTAAGCAATTCATGAAAAGAGACCTGTTTTTTTCCTGATTTAATTTTCATGGAACTTGATCCCCGTGTGTGACTGTGAACCTAAGTCCTAATAAGGGATTGATGCACAAAAAGTAAAGCGTTCCCCTTCTCTTTGTTGTAAATATTGTGTGGGTATGTCAAAAGAAGAGTCCAAAATTATTTGGGATTGAGGTTCCAAGTGAGTGTTTGATAAAATATAGACTAATAAATGAATTAAGAGGAGGAAAGAGCTTGCACATGATAAGGCCACTGGAGACGAATCTGACAATTTTCGTTTACCCTTATGTGCAAGTTGTCGATGCCATATTTTGATGATAACAAAATGATTAATTTGTGATTTTAGGAATTATGAAGTTTAGTATGTTACTGCTAAGTGTTTATGTTGAATCACTCGAGTTCTGTGTCTCAGTAATCGAGTTTGTATGAGAGTATTGAGAATACTCGAGCATTGTGTCTTGAAACTCGAGTATTGAGCCTTTTTAATGTGATAAAACTCAATACTATTAGACAATACTCGAGTTATTGTTAAAAGTGATGATAGCACTCGAGTATTGAATGCAGGTACTTGAGTATTGTGAGTCAAAATGATTTTGTGTTTCAATACTCTTAGTGGAAAACTCGAGTATAAGGTTGAAGTATTATCAACACTTGAGTGATTTTTTATAACACTCGAGTATTGGAACTGAAAATGGTTTATAACTGAATACTTTCAAGTGAAACTCGAATATTGAAGTTGAAGTGTTGGCAACACTCAAGTATTGAGTTGTAATACTTGAGTATCGAGTTTTATTTTCAAAACATGGCACAACACTTAAAGCAGAACACTCGAGTTATAATGGAAGTGTTGTCAACACTCAAGTATTGATTTCTAATACTCAAGTATCGGGCTTTCTTTTCTAAACAAACACAACACTTGCATTAGGGAACTCGAGTAATGGTAAAAGAAATGTCAACACTCAAGTAACATGATCTGAACACTCGAGTATTGTGATATTTCAAAAAGACTTCACTTCAAACTTCTTGCTAAAACACTCGAGTAGCAGTTGAAAGTATTTCCAACACTCGAGTACCTAACTTACAACACTCGAGTATTCTTGCTCAATTTCAATGCTTCTGCAATACTTCAAACAAACACTCAAGTTATTTCAGAAAGTGTTTTAAAAACTCGAATATTGAATTTAAAACTCAAGTAAAGTCTCATAAAATTCAAATTTACACTTGCTTTCTCTTATCAACACTTAAATATTGAAAAGCAAAACTCGAGTACTACTTTATCTGACACTGTACTGCTTTGACAGCTAAGCCTTGACTTTTATGAAACATTCCTCTTTCATGACTAGATTTTTTGAACGTTACCTGCTCTAATAAACGCTTCTCAGTTCTTTCATTAAACAATCTATGACGCCTGAGAAATGAAGCCGAGCATTTATGATTTACGTTGATGGCAGTTGAATAGCATTCAATGAATCATTAATTACATATCAACGAATGCAGTTATTCTGAGTAACGGACACCATCTTCTCTCTTATGGCTATTCAAACTCAGAGTAACGGATATTGATTACAGTCATGGCTATAAATGAAGAAGCATTAAAGACAAACACAAGAACTGACGAGAAAGAAATTTAATATGCAATTATTCTTCATAACTACCTTCTATCATTGTATTCATTATTCCTGTGAGCTTCAGTGATTTATCATCCACTCTTCTAAGAGAGTTTGTTTTGCCCAACTTTGTTATAAATCTGTGAGAGATTCAAGGTTGAGACCTTGAATCAATTGGGTTGAAATTGTGATAGAAAACAGAGAGTGTAAGACTATGTTTTACTATGTGCTGTAAGGGGGAGTGAGATTTTCTATTGTACAAGCTTGTAAGCCTTGATTATTGATTGGATAGCGAATTGGAAATCTCAGAGGTGCTCTGGGGACTGGATGTAGGTCAAGAGGACAGGACCAGGATAAGTTGCTTTTGTTCAGCTTTCTCTTCATCCATCTCTGTGACTTTGTTTAATTGTTTTAATTTCTCTTTAATTTTAAAAGTGACCAATTCACCCCCTCTTGGTTAAATCCAACTCTAACACAAGTTAATTGTGTATGGGGCAATTTTTTAAAAGCTTTATAGCAATAAAAATGGTATTTTTTGAATGAAACTTTGATTATTTTTAAAAGCAATGTATTCATTAAAAGCAATACCAAGATTCAAAACATGCATGCGTGTGGTTAAAAGCAATGGACGGATATTAACGGATATTAATATGTTGTATGTGATGGCAATGGATTTTAATATATTTAATGGATATTTAACATGTGTGTTTTAATGTTTGGAAATGATGTACATTGTGTAATGGATTTTAATATGTTTTATCATGTTGTCCGTTGGATTTTAATGTGTTTTATCATGTTATCTGTTGTCTAATACCCAACGGTTTTTAAAAGGTTTTATCATGTTATCCGTTGGATTTTAATGTGTTTTATCATGTTATTCATTGTCTAATACCCAACGGTTTTTAAAAGGTTTTATTATGTTGTCCACTGGATTTTAATGTGTTTTATCATGTTATCCATTGTCTAATACCCAATGGTTTTTAAAAGGTTTTTATCATGTGTTTATTGTATAAATGAAAATTGATTGCTCCATGAATGTAAGGCAATTAAATCGGTAATTATGTGGTGTTCTAAATTATCCAATGACTATGAGGTCCATGGCCTATATAAAGGCTATGAGAGGTTGAATACATTGCACTTGAGTTTTCATGCAACTCTCTTCTTTTTCCTCCGACATATTCTACTTGCCCAATTATATTATTTTTGCTATTATGCTCACCTGTATTGTTGGAAGAATCCATTTAATCCCGGGGAGTGCTGCATCTTGCTTTGCCGGATTGTAGAATAGTTCTTAAGGACGGTGTCCTTGGATGTGACTTGGGTTAATTTTATTTTTACGGAGTTACCATCTACACTCTTCCTCACACACCCTTTGTAATTCTTTGCATCTAAAAATGGGAAGAGGAAAGTTCAAGGGCAAGCCAATTGGTCATCACAACTTCTCTTCCTCGAATGATATTAGTACTCTCTGATTTTTCCTTCCTCTCAACGTATCACATTAACTCTCCAATTCTTGCTATAACTCAAGGGTTTGATTGTACTTGATGGACTTAGAACTATAAATTTCTTCACTGTACTAATTGATTAGTTTTTATATGGTTTGTTTGCCAATTTAACGTATTATAAAATTTCACTAATGGTAGCTTTAGAATTAATTTTAGTTGTAAGTATTCCCACTTTGTTTTCTGCTTCTCTTCCCTTGTTTATTTCTTTTTAACCTAACAAGATCTGATGTTGTCTGGCTTTTCACTATATTCTCTCTCTCATTAAGTTGTTTTAAGCACCAAAATAAATTTCACAAGATATTATATTTCTTCCAATAATGTTAGGTAATTAAACATAGCCAAGATGGTTCTCAATTGAATAGCACAAAGGTAAGGCAATTATGAAGTTACCATTTTGTGATATGGCCTACATGAAGTGTGAAATTAAACCCAACACTCGTTCACCTTGAAGAACTAGGAAGGTACAAACAACAAATTCACCAATTAATCTGGCAAGTCAAGCCCATCAAACTCAAGGCCTTGAACTTTACTAGGTGCAACCATCTAAATATGGATAAGAACATACATTACCATGAAAAATGCCAAGACAACAGTGAAATTACCCAAAACAAATTATACTGCTAGCTTTCAATATGACTGGGGCTCTGCTTGTAGTGATGCCAGAACTTGTTTCTTATTAGAACCAAGGTCCTTTGAATCAACAAGTTTAACAGTCTAAGATAACAAATTTACAAAATGATAATTGTTGTCCTTCACACCTTGATAAGCACCATTTTCTATCATTGATTTCATCATGGACTTTGTAAGAAATTCATTCGCTATAATATCACCAGATGTGAACACTATAATCCTAATGGCAACCCATGCCTAGGTGTAATCACAAAGAAGATATAGATTCAAAAGAAGATTTTCAGCAAAAAAGTATATATAATAAGAGCACATGAGATTGTGGGGAAAAAGAGCACAAGGAATGAATATAATATTTCAAGAATTAAACTGAACAATAACAGTCCGGATGAGACTTAATGGACATACTTTATGCAACAAACCACATTAATTTTCATAGTAGGGACAAATACTAAAAATAAAAGAATATTTGAACAATTGTGACATAATAAAGACAAACAAGATAGACATTTTAGAAAGAACAAAGAAAAGGATATGCAAAGTATTGTCAGAATATGCAAACTATACCTGCCAATCTACCTATATTGAGAGGAAAGAAAAATTAGAAAAGTAATATGAAGATCTTATTATAAATATGAGCCAAATATAATCCTGCCGACAAATAGTAACTCTTGCCGACAAACAATAACTTGCTAACACTACAATATTTTATTGACAAATAGCAACTTGCGCTACAGTAGCCTGTCGACAGTGTTATATGATAGTGGCATTGACTGTGTAATGATGAAAAAAAGCAAAAAAAAAAATAGAGAGAGAGAGAGAGCTCAAAAGGCCTATCTCTATAAAACCATTGATCCGACTAAGCCAAAAATTTTAAACTTAGGTCATTGGTTAGCCTTGAAAATGGATCAATAATATTAATTGTGATTTCCAAAGATTGTACAGGGACAACCCCATGGTCGTTCTCTCTGGAAGCTACTATTGAATACCAATAATCCTTAGCTTGTGATAATGCTTGTGATGCAAATGCAATCAATTTTTAAATCAAATTATGCTATGTACCTAAACTAATTACAAAATAAAACTTGTTTTTGGTATTTTCTGGCGAAAGAGAGCAAAACAGATTTGAAAGTGGAAAGGGTATGTGATGGTGTTTTCATCTTGAAAACAAATTGTGCCATCATAGTTCACAAAGGATTAGGGATGCATTGACTTTCACACTAAGTTTCATAATAAAAAACCCCAACAACTTGCTGAGGCAGAAATCTCATGAAATGAACTCCATTCCATAAAATCCTTTAAGAACACTTAGTGTGTGTACGGAAATCGCAAAGTGACAAAATCAACTCCATACATTGCTGACTCTAAAACCAAGCACAACTAGGATGATAGAAGAGAACAACAAGATTTCATTGAATAAGCAAAATGAACTCCATTCCACTTTGTCAATCATAAAACAACTCAATACACAATAATCTAAGTTTGGCCCGACTGAGACCAAGCATTTACACACAAATTACAAAGTTCAACTCGGAATTCAAGTAATCTATAATGTAACTACAGATTGAAAGCAAATCTCCCCTTTCGGCCCTTTGAACTCTGGCTCACTTCATCTTCAAGAGGATGGAGATGCTCAGCTCCTCATGGGTGATGCAATCGAGCTCCGTATGGATGATTGAGGCATGGTAAATGGATGGATGGTGAGAAAATGGAGGAAGTAGGGTTTAGTGTGTGTGGAAGACGAAGAAAAATGGAATGTGATGTAATCTATGCCTCTCTTTTTCTCTCTTCTCCTCTCCTCCAGCCTCCCTTCCAGCCTCCTTTGAAAATACCCTAAATGGCATGATAAAACCGTTCTGGGTCGGATCTCTAAAGTTGGATCGGGTTATTTACCATATGGAGTAAAAACCTAGTGCTGATGTGCGATATTGGCCATGGCGAACCTCTCCCGAGAGTTCATGCCTGCTGATTGAACTTTGGCCGCAGTGAACATTGAATTGTGCTTAGGCGAAATTCTCCAGAGCTGCTTCCTCTTGCCATTTATACAGAGTTCCTGAAATAAAATAGCAAATATTGGCAGTATCATTTGCTTATGATGAAATTTAAGCACAATAACATCATTATTCATGGCATATGTACCCAAAATCACACTAATCCAAATCAACAACTCCTAATCTCAAATTAAGCACAAAAAGGGTTATGTATAGGCTAAAATTGACTCTAAAACTCTGGGAATTCAAGTAGAAAACTAATACAAATAAAGCTCAATCAAAGTCCTCCACACTTAAACTTTTGTATTCCTTGACAAAGCTTTTCAAAAACTTAAAAATAATCAATATACCCAGAAAATATACTCATGAGTCCAGGACTACAGAATGTGGTTGATTCGACTAAGCCACAAATTGTAAACTTAGGTCATTGGTTAGCCTTGAAAATGGATCAGGAATATTAATTGTGATTTCCAAGGATTGTATAGTGACAACCCCAGGGTCGTTCTCTCCGGAAGCTAGTATGGCGTACCAATAGTCCTTAGCTTGTGATTATGCTTGTTATGCAAATGCAATCGGTTTATCAAGTCAAGTTATGCTATATGTGACACTCCTTAATCTTTACCTTTAGCTTCATTAAATATCTATTTGGAAGCACATTTAGGCCTTTAGTGACCTAGAGTAACCAAAGAGTGAAAAATAAAATTTCCAAGTTTAAGGTTACTATTCACGTCACTATTCACAGATTTTTGGGGCAACTTTGAAAATTCATAACTAATTGTAGAAAAATCGAAATTGAGTGCTTC
>JANTPZ010127918.1:0-60093 GCA_025593235.1 Vachellia pachyceras
CAGTTCTCCTCCACCAATTTAATTTCCTCCACCTCCTTCACCTCAGGATAGCTTATATTTTCATGTGTGTGTGTCTGTGTGTCTTCAATTATAAGTTTTCATCTTTAATTTGTTCCAAGGATGAATTAGTGAGGTGGTTAATTATTTTTAATCACCGAGTTATATAGTTTGTTAGTACCATAAAAATCTACATACGAGGGGCCTTATAATGAGATATAAGTATGAAGGGTTGGGGTTTGTTCATCACTCTTGAATAAAGGTTGATCAGTGTTAAACTCAAACTGAGTTTATTTGTCGTTTGTTGTATCAGCTTGGTGCTCTTATGTGTGTGTGTGTGTGTGTGTGTGTGTGTGTGTGGGCGCGCGTGTGCGAGAACGATTATGATATTGAGCTATGTAATCAAGTGTGCATTTAATGGACGAAGAGTGTGCTTGGGAATGCTTTGGGAGCTCGTGAAATGCATTTGCAGTTACGCTGCTTGTTTGATTGACAAAGGAAGATGAGCTTTTAACAAAAACAAGACATTGTTAGACTGTACTTCTCCCAATAAAAATTTGAACCATGATCTCTAAGTTGTGAAAAAGTAGTCTATTTCATTAAACTTAATCCCTATTGGTGATCACTAAGTTTTTTTTTATACAAAATGGAAAAGCAACTAGTACTGCTCATCTGGCATCCCATGCAAGATCTTGAGCCCTAGCGCCCAAAACTGCCATGATTCTCTCGTACGAGCCCTCCATGGCTCGCAGTACAAGAATAAGCAGAAAATTGTTATTTAGCTGTTAAAACGTTAAATGTTCATGTTTTCTCTTCACTTTTTAGTTATTATAATGGGAAAACAGTAGTTAGAGATGCCATGAATTGCCATTAAATATTTATGCTGCTATATATCTTAGTCAAACTCCAAAATAATGTGAACAATAAAAACAAAAGCACTGTGAAGCATTTGCTGGATTTAAAAAAACCAAATCATTTTGTTTAAGTCTTCAAATCTGAGACTTCTAGTTAGTAAATGTTGGGGACACAACTACCTTCGCCCCAGCATTTTCCTCCTAACTTAGCTTGACTTGGGATTTTTTTTGTAATTAAACCGTACACATGGTCGTTAAGGAGAAGAAAAAATTGAGAAGAAGCGAATTATGAATATACCTGCTATTTAATCAACTCAAGTCAATCTAATTATTTTAGGTAGAAATGATTCTCTGAAGAGTATAAAAAGAAGAGATGAATAAGAAGTTGTGTACAATATTTTCAAGGTATGTGCAACACTTTCTTTTAAATTTAATTCGTTCATAACCATTCCAATATTACAGATACAAATTAGGTTAATTAATAAATTTCCTACATGATACAATAGAAACATTTAAATATGGATTACGCTTTCAATACTCAAGCTAAGATAACAATGATTTTTACAAAGTGATAATTTAACTTTACTATGTGTGCACTCAAAGAGAAATGACAATGAGTTTTTTATCTTATTGTGTCTCAAATGGAGTGATGAAGAGGGTATTTATAAAATATAAAAAAATGTCTTGAAGTAATATCTTTTAAAATAATACATTTTCAATTAAAAACTCATAATCACGATTCATAATGTCAAGTATATTAATCTCTCTCAAGAAATTAAATAACTTGTCATATTAAAAACTTATAGCTTATAGAAAGCAAAGCGCGCTTGAAGCAATTGGCAATGCGTCGAGGGCATTTCTTTCCCGATGGCAGTGGGAAAGCCCACTTGAGTAGTGCGTTGGGTCTACGCTTGGGCAGATTCATCGAGACTTCACATGCGTGGGTTGCCATGTTTGTATCCGAAAACACCTTAGTGATGTTCTTGTTTTCATATCTCAATCTTTGACTGGAGGAGGGGAATCTATTAGAGCCAGATTACCCTAGTACACTAAGGCTTTGACATAATTTAATAATAACTATTGGAAATTATATTCAACACAATTAGCAAACAATTAATAATTGTTTAATTAAAATGATTTTTCATAAAGAGTTACACATTTATTGTATGTAGGAAGGCATGATTTGGGTAATATAGCTTTCTACACAACTCTTCATATAACTCCTTATTTTTTAAAGATATAAATTTTAAAAAAAATCATATCTCTTCATTTTAAAAAATATTTCGGGTGCAATGTTAACTACTTCAGGATTCTTAAGAAGTGGTAAGAAGTTGATAACTTGGTATTTTTAACTTGTACATTGTACGTACACATGTTCAAGTTCGCTCTTCACTAACAAATTGGTGCAATATAGGAGGGGCAAGATTGGAAAAATAATAACCATTTTTCAGGGATGTCTTAGTCTGTCCCTTATGGTGCATTATACCGAACACACTTTAGAAGCACATGATTTATGAGACGATTAGAAAGATAAGTTAACTTAGTCTGAAAACACTGGCTGCTTTGCCAAGCTAAGTCCATTACCATCTCCTTTAACTTTAAAAATTTTATTCAAGCATTCGGTGGGGATTAAAAATTAATCAGATTGAAGGAAGATGCATGCCCTAGTTTGAAAATTAACACACAAAAAATGCAATTCTATGAATATAATAATTCAAAGAAAGTTTTTGTAGCTTACTCGCATACCTTCTTCGTATGTAGTTTATTGGAACATGAAATTTGCATTGTGCGTTGACAAAGGGATATTGGGTCTTGCGCGTTTTGTCCATGACAATGACCTTGTCGCCCCCCCCCCCCAAAAAAGAAAACACAATTGTTTAAGGCCAATCAACTTATTTGATGGCTATATATAATATAAATTGGAGGAGCGACGACGACCATGATTAAGAAAGCAAAAAAGAAGGAATATCAGATCAACGAGGATGTCTTTGGATTACCTATGTGTGATATTGTTGATTGTGTTTATTGCCTCCATTCTTTTGATCGTTCAGTCCACTCAAGCTATCTACTTCAGGTCTGTCTTTTTCTTGTTCTTCTTCTTCTTTTCTTTCACACAGTTCAGTGCTTTGAACTTGAGCAAAATTAGAACCTAACTTTTCGTTTGTATGTCAAGATCTAATCAATTAAATTGATGTGCGTGGTCTTTTGCAGATACGAAGATTAGGAAACTGGATAATTTGCCAAGTTCACCTCCGATCCCAAGGGATTGGAAATAACATCTCATTGAAGATTGGGAAACAATTAAACCAAAATGATTTTCAGTTAGCTCAAACTTATTCGTCACAACATCTTATCATTAGTTCCTGAATTTTACATACACCATTATGTTCACAATATAATGCTTATTTGTTAATTTTACCCGTGTGCTTAAATGTGATTCTTAATAGTTTTCTCTTTCATTTAAAACCTTATTTTATAGAGCTAAAATTAATTTTCCCCCTAAATTTAAGGCGAATTGAATGAGTTAATTACCAATTCTTATTAAAATGAATTAGATATATCTCTTGCGTGTGTAACATTATTGTATTAAATGGTCGAATTAATTTGGTATTTTTCTAATGCTTCCACAGCCGTATTTGTAAATGGAAGTTACAATCGGCAGTGATTAATCAATGAGCGGTAAAAGGGTATGGCACTAATTCCGCTGGCATAAAGGGACAACTAATTAACAATTAGATTCACATGATATTTTGAAAAATTTCTTAATAAACCACATTAGTTATCATGTTGGTTGTTTTTTCTTGTTTAAATCAAGTATTAGAATCTTGATGTATTTCACTTGTGACAAAGCAACATTGAATTGATTATGTGTGATAGGTAGGTTTGGATAAGTACATACCAACAATGGCCATTGTTTGCCTTACTACTCTCTCTTTGAGAATTAAATTTAGATAGATGCTTTGAAAAATCTTTCGGATGAAAATTAAAGTAATGAACTTTTTATCTACATTAATTAATTTTAAAAGTGAAACTGACTCTTGTTAACAACAATCAGTTATGGTGACATGGATCAAAATCTCCATAGTTCAAAACGATACTCTCTCTCTCTCTCTCTCTCTCTAAAAAGACTAAAACCTTCCTGGATCTTTAATTTATGTCGTTGCTGTAGTTATTCACTCAGGAATTTGATCAATGCAAGCTTTAATTTTGGCCTTGACAAAGCAGTGTTGTGTTTTTTTTTTTTGGTTACTTTCAATTACATGTGATACATGAATATTTTATAATATATAATCTATTTAGTTTATTTAATCTCATTAAAAAATCAAATGGAGCTTATATTAAGAATGAGAGGGTGATACAATGTTTGAGAAACAAGTCATATTATTGAATCTATGAATTATTTGAGTATTTTATGTTGATCTCTGGGACTTGATGAATGAATTTTGTAAGACTAGGCGTACCCAGCTACCGAAGTATGTTTGACCAGAGGATGCATTTTTATAAAAAGTACCATTCAAAGTGTTGACAAGGAAGAGAGAATGGAATTAAACAAGCTTTGATGAATGAGAAAGAGCGTTATTAGCTGTAACAGACAATAACAAACCTTAATCTTCCACGAAATTACATGCATGTTTGAGGACTTCACAATTAACGTAACTCCATATGCGCATGCATGCATGCATACATACATACAAGAAAATAGCTATTGCTAGGCTGGCTATTACACAAGTTTGCAGCAAATCCATATAACAAAAACTAAGAATAGAGATCTAGCTAATATGGGCGTGCGTTCTCTTTACCATTTTGTGATGGTTCTTTTAATGGTTGCCTCCACTCTATTATTGTCGCTGTGCCCAAACGCTAGTGCTGGTATATATGTGTCTTTAACTCTTTATGTAACATGTTAGTTACTAGCAATCAAAATGTTAATTTGAAAATAATGAAAAGTGGTCATATATATATGCATGAAGGCATTACGATGAGGAAGCTGGCTAATTCTTTGCCAGATAAACCACCTGCCCCAAATGGGTCTGTCCGTCGGGCTCCAATTAACAATTAGATCGACCGCCTCCAACGCAACGGTCGTCGGCCCGACCTCTGCCTCGACCTCCGCCGGAGACTAGCTTGAGATTTTCTGAAACGGTCTAGACAATTAATAAAGGGATGTTCGCATCTCTGTTTCTTTTTATTTTCATATTAGTTATATTATGAGTACAGTCTTAAGTTTTCATTCTTCTGATGCTCAAGAGCCTCTCTTACAGAAGGATAAATGTGGAATTGACCTTGTCAAATGTGAGTACAGTTTATAACTAATTGACATGTTTCTTAAATAAAATAATCAATTCTATTACAATAAAAAAGATAATTACGTAAGGACAATCATATTTTAGACAACAACTCACATTTTACAGCAGCATACATACATCATGCACCAGCGTATAAGAAAGTACACAAGAGCAGTATATAAGACCCAGATACAACGATTAATTATAACATCCGCATTGAACTACAAACACAGTTGTAACTCCATCTGTAGAATATGAGCAAGTGGTACACCCTGTGAAAAATCCTGTTACTTCGACACCACACGGCAATTAACAGAGCCATTAACAAGAAGTTGATGAAATAGTCCACCAAGGGTTTGGAGGCCATAGTTTTCAAATATTTTAGAGTGCAAACTAAAGACCTACTGAAACCTGAAATTTTCTTGATTCTCTCTTCAGTTGGTGAGTTGAAAATGCTTCAGCCTCAACAAAATATAATAAAAAGATTTCTTCTTGATTATTTCTTGCAATTTAAGCTTGAAAAATCATCTTTCTGATATGAGAGAGAAAAATCTTATTGATGATTTGACTTTTAAATTAGGAAATTTTCTTTTGAGTCATTAAAGAGGAAAAATAAAAAAAAATTAAAAGTTAAAAAATATATATCCTCTTTGACGATTTATTGCATGGAATCTGGTTTAATTAAGTGACAGTACAGATTTTGTTTTTTACTTTCCTTTGATTATTTGATGGATGTGAGTATGTTAACATGAATGGACTGTGTGACAACCTCCAGAATTGATATCCTAAGCTTTCATTGTTCACCTTTAGATGTGGATCGTTCAATGCAATTGAGTCTAATGGTTAAGACGTGGTCAATAAAGAGGTGAAAACACATAAGAAGATATATCAGACCGATAGAAATTAGAGAGAAAAGACAGCAAGCTGGCTGTATAATCGGAAAAAAGATGTGAGTAAAAAAGAGGCAAGCTAGAAAAGTGAAGGGTTATTTTTTTTTTTTTTTGTAATTCATACCTAATCTCGTGATTCAAAATATTGGTTTCATGTAAACATGCTTTCGTTAGAAATGGCCAATGAACTTCTTTAATTAGGGTGTAGGAATATATATAAACTTTATAAAGCTTGTGTCGAATATTTTGTAAAGAATGTTTTCGTTAGAAATCGCTAATGAACTTCTTTAATTTATTTCTAGACATATGTATTTGTTGCGCACATACAAATGCATGATATATAAAAGAATGTTGAGAATTATTAAAGTTACATATTTTTTTATTTTCAATGAAATTTTGTGACAGTTTTAAAAGAATTAAAATTTTGTCTGAAAAGTCAACTGATTCTAATATTAAAAATAAGAGGTAGTAACTCATACAATTTATAATAATTTTAAGATAAGAATTAAATTAAGTACACCTCTCTCTCCTCTTCTTTATCTTCTTCTCTCCTCTCACCATCATGGAAGAAGCACCTTAAAATGGTTTCTAGGGTGAAGCACCTTTCTAATGTGCCTTAAAAAAGCTTGTTTAGGAATGCATTTTGGAGCTTTGGAATGCATTTCCACGCAAGTAAAGACAAAACTCATTTCACATACTTACTTCAAAATCCGTAAATCGTTCTCCCAACAGATTCCCAGAGAAGAACAAAATGTCTCCCTTCCTAGACAATCTGTATATAATTAATTTGCCGCTGTATAATTGTTTCCCTTTGTTGGTGGTCGTTCGAATTAAAGTGGCAACTGGAGCTTGTATATACTCTTACAGCCATACTTTTTCTGAATGAAGATAGTAAAAAAAGTCCTCTCCAAATCTTCCCCTTGTACAAGTTTATGTTGTTTCCACTTAACTGGCCACAGAATTAATATCTCTCTTTCCATTCAGTCTTGTAACATTCTAAGCATAATCGTTTTTTTTTTCAGCTAGTTTGTTTAGCATTCACATTTATTCTCTCTCGGACCCAAAAATTGTGTAATTGTAATGAAATTTCAGAAATGCAATTAAAATGTAGAGTTCAGTGATGGCATTATTAGGCACTACTTTAATTTCTTTTATTAATTAATAAAAGGTCAGCAAGCTTTTCAACGGTTGAAAGTCTAGACTGAAGATTAATAATATAGAACCAGTTTATCTGGGAGAGTTGATCAAACAATTTGTGCGTTTGGGAACTTCATTGGGAGAAAGGAGTTTAAAGATTTTTAGATGGTTTTACGGATTTCAACATGGTTTTTATGGACTTCAAGATGATTTTACAGATTTTGAGATAGTTTTATCTCGACTTACATGTTCCGTAGTCCCCAAACAAGCACAATAACATTATGTTGTTTCCTCAAGTCAAAAGACGATGAGGATTTGCTTTATTGACGATAGCTAATTGATGGAAACAAATCATCACTTTATTATTATTAGTGAATAATATGATGAATCAGCGCATGATCATAAGATAACCACTACTGCTCATAGAATTTATTTTTTTTAGTGATAAAGGTTATATTTATTCAACAGTGTTACATTTGTTTTTTATATTTTTGTGTATTCAAATATTACCAAATCATTAATTTAATAAATATTTTGAACAGAATTATTTCTAACAGCATGAAATGAATTTTTTTCACTACCTTTAAAATTTCTTAATGGCAAGTTCGGTTGATTTCTTGCCAGTGGATAAATCACTTTTATTGTGAAACAGGCTAAAAAGGAGAGAGTTCAAAATTCAAGAGCTTATCCCATTTCTATGGGCTTGATGGCACAAGTGATCAGGCCCAAATAAGACCTGGCAAAAACAGAAAAAGGCTTAGACTAAGGAATTGTAGGCCTTTACCCCAAAGGGAGCCCTTCCAGAAATTCTCAAGGGCCTGGGCCAAACCCAAGCCCAAGAGGGGGTTTGGAAATAGTTTTCAACCAGCAATAGACGCGCCTCGGTTAGAACCTCACTAGCTGCGTCATTGCCCCAAGCGCAAAGATGAATAACGGAGAGCCACAACTCTCCCTTTTGTAGGCATCATCGTCACGCTTGTTCCTTTTAATAACGATGTGGGACTTAAAACCTGAACTTGGCCGCAATTCCGTACAGCTACGTCTTCACATACGTGTTCTTAATAACTAATTACCCACAGCATCATCTGATCAGATTTACATTTTAAAAATTAGTCCAAAAGATTCCTATTTGAGGAGTCAATGAATATCATTTGAAATTCTCTTGGTAATTAAGAGAGAAGGATCTCCAAAATGTGCCTGGGGAAATTGGAAGATCGTCATCCTTATTGCTCTCGTACACCCTCATCATGTTATTCCACTGTACTTATTCCTTCCCATGTGTGCTGCACATTTACTTTGCCAGTATGAAATCTTCATCTTTGAATGTTTGATATGATATCTTTAATTATTAATATAATTGTTGATCCCTTCCAAACTCTTTGCCTTGCCAAGCTAAACGTTTCCGCTACCATCTTTCCTTTTACATAAACCTTTCAAGTTTTTGGAGTTTAAAGTGGATTAGGGAGGATCAACGTAAAATTTTATTTTTAAAAGAAGTAGTCGTCTAATCAAATTTAGAAGAATTTTTTTTACATATTCTAATATCTAACTAAACATGTTTTCTTGTACAAAATTACACAAAAATTTAACTATAAGCTGTCTACTATGACTTATAATAGTAAAACTTGCAATATGCATACACTTTAAAGTTTGAAGTTAAACACATCCATATAATATATATATATATATATATATATATTATATTGCTATATTGATGCTGTTGAGACGTAACTTATTGTCATATGTAATCTTCTGTATTATACATGCTTGACTCACTCAACATTCAACAGTTGCAAAAGACTTTTGTATGGAGAAAGGAACTTTCATTCATCATATATAACGCGGTTTTGTTGTAACTCGTGATATAAATGGTGGCCTCTGATGTACAATGCGTTTTCAAATCTTGAGGGTCAAAACTAAAGTCAGTCTGTTTCCTAAGTTGATCAAATCTTACGCTACATATATATAGACTTTGAAGTTTTTTTTTTTTTGGACGACGACTTTGAAGTTATTTACTTGATTTTATTCAAGTTAATGCTTCCACAAATCTTAATTTTATTTCAGCTTAATTACAATAATATTCTAAGAAAAACGATATTTTGTTTAATCGAAATTCAACATTACAAGGAGGATTAACTACGTACAAGACAGACCCAGCAAATTGAAGTATTGTACGATAGTATAAAAGTTCCAAATTAACTCATGAGGAATTTTTTGTGATTCATGAAAAATGTACAAGTTTTGATTTCTTCAAAGCCTCAATCCATCCCTTTAAGCAAATTACCAAAATTAAATACGATTATAGTAGGTCAACCAACTGGCGTTGGTAATTAGTAGAGGAGGCTGTGACCACTCAAGTAAAACGTTAGATTTATTTTACCATTGAAATAGAATTTTCTTGTACATATCTTCTTGTGAAAATATGCTTTTTGTGGGTATGTCAAATGAATCTAATTTCCACATCAAATCCATGTATATTAAGATGTTTTCATATATTAGTAAAATAGGTAAAGAGGAATGGTGGGCTTGTGTGCATAATAAACAGGCCACCAGTGAGAAATTTATCTTAAATCCAATGATTTCCTATCGTGTCATGTGGGTGTATCTGTTCAGTTGAGATCGATCAGGAGAAATTGGTCTTCTATCGTGTCATGTGCTTCTTCCTCATTTGTCTACAAGTTCTGTTTTTCTTCCACTAGTTCTATTTTCCTTGTTTGAGAGATTTGTTTAATCCTTGAGAGTGTCCTTTCATGATTGCTGGTTGTTGCGAAATAATTCTTAATAACAGTGTATTTGTCGTGATTCGGATGGTTTGTTCATTTTGCAAGTTTTATAGTCAAATATCTTAGGTCTTCAAATCTCAATTTAGGATTTCCAATTGGGCATAGATGTTGATGAGCTAGTAAAATGAAACGTCAACAAGAAGGTGTCATAATTCTTGAAACAACTCACGGCATAAAGGAGATGGCAGTCCAGAAATGGAGAAAGGGAAAGTAGCAAGTGAGAAAGGAAAGTGACGAAAGAAGCTGTGAGAACAGTTCGGAAAGAATTGCAAGAATACTGAAAAATATTATTTCTGTCCATCAGCCCAGTACAACAGATGGCCTCATTATATACACGTGTAGGCCTAACTGAATAATAACAAAAATAAATAACAAACAGAACAAATAAAACAGAAAATCAACCATTATCTATACATCTTGTCACCCCCCCAAGCAAACTGGAGCATGGATATCAATCATGCCCATTTTGGATAATAAAGAAAGAAAAGGAGCAGGTGAAAGTGGCTTGGTGAAGATATCAGCCAACTGATCTTGGGAGCACAATGGTAGAAGACGAATAACGCCCTGTTGGACTTTATCTCGTACAAGATGGCAATCCACTTCTATATGTTTAGTGCGTTCGTGAAAAGTAGGATTAGATGCTATCTGAACAACAGAATTATCATCATAGAATAACACAGTAACATGGGACGAATCAACATGAAGGTCAGCAAGAAGATACAGCAGCCATTGTAACTCATGAGTAGTCATAGCAAGAGCCCGATATTCAGCCTCAGAAGAAGAACAAGAAACAGTAGGCTGCTTTTTAGATCTCCAAGAAATAAGAGAGTTGCCAAGGAAAATACAATATCCAGTGATGGAATGAGGTGAACCAACACAAGCAGCCCAATCACTGTCACTAAAACCCTTCAACTGAAAGGTAGAGTTAGAAGGAAAATAAAGCCCTTTCCCTGGACAAGATTTAAGGTAACGAAGAATACGATGGGTAGCCTAAAGATGTAAATCTGTAAGAGCTGCCATAAACTGACTTAATTGTTGAACAGCAAAAGAAATATCTGGCCGGGTAGTAGTAAGGTATAGTAATCGGCCAACTAGTTGATGATAGGCAATAGAGTCAGCAAGTAGGGTACCACCAACAAGGCTTAAACGAAGACTGTGATCCATAGGTGTAGAGGCAGGTTTACAATCACTATATCCAGTGTCAGTGAGAAGATCAAGTGTAAATTTACGCTGGCAGACTGAAATTCCAAATTTATTGCGAGCCATTTCAAGGCCAAGAAAATATTTGACAGGGCCAAGATCTTTGATTTTGAATAAAGCATCCAGTTTACATTTCATGGAGTTAATCTCAGAAATATCATTACCAACAAGGAGAATATCATCAACATAAACCAAGAGAATAGTGAAACTACTACCAGAATTTTTAATGAAAAGGG
This sequence comes from Vachellia pachyceras, assembly GCA_025593235.1. Taxonomy (NCBI): domain Eukaryota; kingdom Viridiplantae; phylum Streptophyta; class Magnoliopsida; order Fabales; family Fabaceae; genus Vachellia; species Vachellia pachyceras. The sequence goes on from JANTPZ010127918.1 coordinate 11,384, forward strand.
AGTAATCAGCTTTTGATTCAGTATAGCCATAAAAAATCAGAGTAGAAGACAGCTTCTGGAACCATTGATGGCTAACCTATTTAAGTCCATAAAGCGATTTCTGAACCTTGCAAACAAGAGTGGAATCAGGGGAGTGAAGACCAGGGGGCAAAACCATGTAGACTTCTTCATCAAGATCACCATGAAGAAAGGCATTATTGACATCCAATTGGTGAATATGCCAGTTTTTAGCGGCAGCCAAAGCAAGAACCAACTGAACAGTGGTCATTTTGGCAACCGGAGAAAAGGTATCAAAATAATCAATGCCTTCTGTTTGAGTAAATCCCTTAGCAACCAGCCGGGCTTTATAACGATCTAAAGTGCCATCAGACTTAAATTTCTTGTTAAAAACCCATTTACAACCAATGGGTGATTTCCCATGAGGTAAAGGAGTTAAGATCCAAGTATTATTCTATTCTAAAGCCTTAATTTCAGCATCCATGGCATTTTTCCAACATGGAAATTTAGAGGCTTGGCGATAAGGAGAAGGGATGTCATCAACAGAAAGATGAAAGCAAAAAGATTGATAAGAGGGAGAAAGAGATTGATAAGAGAGAACAGAATAAAGGGGATATCGATCACCCGAGGATGAATAAGTAGCTGATGTAGTAAAGGCAGAACAATAGTAATCCTGCAAGTAAGAAGGAGGTTTGTGTGTCCTGGAAGAAATACGAGGTGGAACAGAAGGAAGTGGAGAGGAAATTATCGGAGGTGAAGGTGAATTAGGAGAAGAGGAGGTATGAGGAGAAGAGGAAGAAGGTAATGGATCACAATCATCAAGAGAGGGAGCATGAGAAGGGAGTGAGATAGGAGGTGCATGGGATGTATATATGTTCAAAATATGGAAAAACAGACTCATAAAAAATGACGTCACGAGAAACAAAAAACTGATTGGAAGAAAGATTAAGAAGGTTGTATCCCTTACTGTGATCAAGAAAGCCAAGAAAAATGCATTTAGAAGCCCGGGGGTCAAATTTGGAGCGATGGGAGGCAAAAGTGGAAGCATAACATAGAGAGCCAAAGACACGTAAATTAGAATAAGATGGAGGAATACCAAACAACAAAGTAAAAGGAGAAGAACTGTTAATAATGGGTGAAGGTAACGTATTAATAAGAAATACAGCATGAGAAATGGCAAAACACCAGTAAAGTTTGGGCAAATGGGATTGGAATAAAAGAGCCCTAGCAACATTTAATATATGTTGATGTTTTCTTTCAACTAGACCATTTTGCCTGAGGTGTTTCAACACAAGAGGTTTGATAAATAATGCCCTTAGATTTGTAAAAGGGAATCCATAAAAAACTCTAAACCATTATCTGATCGAATGGTTTGTATTTTAGAGTCAAGTTGAGTCTCAACATGTTTGACAAAAGCTTGGAGGTGTAAATGAACTTCAGATTTTGATTTCATTAAAAAAAATCCATGTGAACCTACTAAAATCATCAACTATGGTCAAAAAATATTTGAAAGCGCAAATGGAAGTAACAGGAAAAGGACCCCAAATATCAGTTTGTATCAAAGAAAACACTTTATTACTAGAAGTAGTGCTTACAGGAAAGCTTAAACGTTTTTGTTTTGCCATATGGCATACATCACATGCATCAGTTTTGGGGAAACAGTGAATAAAGGGAAATTGGTGGTGCAGAACTTTCAAAGTTGCTGAAGATACATGGCCTAAACGATGGTGCCATAAATCGAAAGAAGGTTGAATATGGTTAAGGATTTGAGAAGAGTTAGAGTGTGGAGAAACAGTAGCAACCACAATAGGAGAAAACTTGTCAGGATGAAAATATAAGCCTTCAAAAACATCAGCTAAACCAATCGTCCTCCAGGGAAAGAGAGCCTGAATGTAACAGATGGTAGAAAGAAAGACGAAACAACAATGGACAGAGTTAGTAAGTTTAGTGACAGAAAGAATATTGAACGCAAAGTCAGGAATATAGAACACATCATGAAGGAGTAAAGAATCAGAGAGACGAATGGTCCCTGAGATAGTAGCATGGATAAAACTGTGATTTGGTAGTTTAATGGGAACAGGAGGTATAGACCTATAATTGTGAAACAAAGCAAGTGTATGACAAACATGATTCATAACCCCTGTATCAATGATCTAAGAGGTAAAACGAGAAAAGGAAGCACAGAAAGATTTACCTGGAGAAGGAGCAGAGGAAGAAATTGCATTAATGTTGTGAGCAGATGATTTTGAAAGGGATGACAGATCAAAGGATTGAACAAGCTCAAGTAATTTCTTGTATTGCTCAGGAGTAAATTGAGGAGATGGAGAAGGTAAAATGGCAGGAGACTTGGATTGAGGCTCCATTACAGAAGAAAGAAGAGGATCTTGAGATTGGAAATTATAAGCAGAGGCAGAAGGTTGATTGTGAAATTTTAAGCCCAGGGGAAACCATGCTTCTGATAACAAGTATCTACTATATGACGAGGACAGTGGCAGTAGGTGCAAAATTTGGTATTAGAACCAGAAGAGGCTAAGAGTTGTGTACCAGTGGTATTTGGATAACCAGAATTGGAAGAACGAGGGCCTTTGCTAAACAACACAGTAGACTCAGTAGGTATACGCATTTCACGTTCTTGTTGGAAAACCATAGAAAAAATTTTATTCACAGAAGGCAAAGGATCAATCATCATGATTTGAGATTTAGCCGAAGCAAAACGGTCATTAAGACCTTTCAAGAAACGTAGGGCATAATCTTGCTCACGATAAACCACACAAGAACAAGTAAAGTTACAGCTACAATGAATCATAGGTCGGAGAGTCAAAATTCATCCCAAAGTATTTTTAGTTTAGTAAAGAACTCACTAACCGTAAGATCTCCTTGTTTGAAGGATAAAATTTCTTCCTGCAAATCGGCCTCGCGAAACAGGTCACTTTGAGAGAATCTGTCCCATAAATCTGACCAGACATCATAAGCTTTGTCCATCCAAAGAATACTCTGGGCAATCGTAGGAGATAAGGAGCGAGTGAGCCAGGAGCATACCATCGTATTGCATCTCATCCACACAGGATGAAGTGGATTGGAGCTCGACGGAGCAGAAATTGTGCCATCAACAAACTGCAGTTTATTTTTGGATTGGAGGGCCATCTTCATAGCCCCACACCAAGTGTGATAATTCGGACCTGTGAGGACGGGATGCACAAGAACAATGGTAGGATTTTCATTTGGGTGAAGGTAATAGGGGCTGGAAATCTGAGAAGGATCAACAGTCGAAACAGAGGAGGTGCTATTGGCTTCGGAGGAGTCAGCCATGAGGCTCTGATACCATGAAACAACTCACGGCATAAAGGAGATGGAAGTCCAGAAATGGAGAAAGGGAAAGTAGCGAGTGAGAAAGGAAAGTGACGAAAGAAGCTGTGAGAACAGTTCGGAAAGAATTGCAAGAATACTGAAAAATATTATTTCTGTCCATCAGCCCAGTACAACAGATGGCCTCATTATATACCCGTGTAGGCCTAACTGAATAATAACAAAAATAAATAACAAACATAACAAATAAAACAGAAAACCAACCATTATCTATACATCTTGTCAATTCTAATTAATTTATTTACTTTTAGTTTCCGTATATACGTGATCCACCTTCAAATGAATATAATAAATTCCTTACTTGAATATATCTGCACAACTGGTTTGAACTAAGAATATAAAAATTATCTCCCTGTTTTTTCTTCCCGTCTTTACTGCTACCTCTCACTGATACAAGACCATTGAACTAAACTTAGAGTAAATCAAAACTCTACAAATTGGCAGCCAGCAGCAAGGCATATAAAGTATAGAAAAAGCATTATATCAGTGGAGAGTCCATGGGCGTGGCTTCTCTGAACCATTTTCTGATACTGCTTCTTTTCATAGCACCCCCTATTCTTCTGATGCAGTCCACTCATCCAGCTATCATGGCAGGTTTGTGTTTATATATTATGTATTCAACATATATAGCAACGGGATTGGGTCTAACAGAAGAGGATAATCCCTTATATCGTGGTAAACCAAGGTTTGAATCCCTAATATGAGGAGTACACATTTAGTATACGACAGTACCACAAACAAGATTATCTTCAAAAGAAAGATACATGTGCTTATAAAAACAAATATTTATTCAACATTACCGTACATTAAAACAATATACTTGCAACGTATATGCATGCATGATCAATTAGTACTTTTATCTTTCTATCTATCTATATCTTATGTGTTTTGTGTGTTAATAAAGATCGAATTTGCCTCTGTTGATTTTTGTTTTATGTTTTGGTTGGCCTTCTTGTTTACCTTCACACAGAAGAGGCAACACAGAAAGTAAACTGGCTAAATATGGCGTACGGGAAAGTTGGAAATCACTTCGCAGAGATGAGCAAGAGGATCAGGAAACTGGGTGCCTTGCCAAGCCCATCGCCTCCGCCGCCCGGATCTCTTCACCTGGGTCCGGCAGCTATTTGAACAAATAATATGTGTACGTCAAAAATGAAGGAAGAAAATATGTGTTTAATTTATTTACATCCATACGCCAATGATATAGCACAATTACAATAGACTATTTTGCAACTTGCACGTACGAGGGTTCAATATAGCAATTACAATAGAGTAAGAGACTTTGAGCCTTACGGTATGGGGGACTATTGACTGGAATCAATTGTAAGAATATTCTTTTATACATAAACTAATTTACAAAACGCTTAAAAATAAGTTTAAAAAAATGCAAAATTAATTCAAACAACACAAACCCGATATCATGCTTGACCGAGGCAAGCCGAAGCCTGACCTCCAAGGCCAAGATGACCCAACCATTTTGGGGTGTGAACCTGTTTATGGCCTGAAGAAGGCCCTTAAACTAACAAGCACTCAATACAAATATACAAACATGAACGTGGTAATTATCTTCTCTTTTTTAAACAAAAGTTTAGATGAATTGAGGTTTCGAGACTCATTCCCCAAACTTAAAAATCACTTGCAAATGCACCTACGATCGCCCATCAGCATTGTGATTTAAACTTGCAATCTTATGGGTTATGAAATAACTTTTTACCAACTAAACTAACATATCCATTGGTAACACAGAAATTTTCTCTGATTGCAATGGAAAATAACTTGATCCACGCGTGGATGATATTTGGGAGGGTTTATAAGAAGATTTGTTATGTGTGATTGGGAGATAATAACTTATGAGCATGTTTTAAGAACAAGCATACTGACTGACTTGCTCATCATGCTTATAATATACACATTGAGATATTATGCAGCAAGATTTGTGCAATAGGCTTATAGGCGCTGCTGATTGATTCATTGAGCTTTGGCTTTTATCTTGTATTACAATAAAACAAAAACTTCATAAGCTATTTCTAGCTGATAAAATTTTGATGAGCAAAAATAATATCAAATACATATCAGTAGGGTAAAAATAGGTAAGATTAGATCAAGTTTTAGTCAGATAAGTTTATGTCTTAAGATAAGGCAGGCAGGAGCTTGCCACCTATTTAAGACATATTTTTTCCCTAGACTCAAGCTTGAGCTTGCGAAAACCCTAGTTTAACCTGAAGACTCGTTCAAAAGCCTCCATTGGTCATCATATTCTTCGGAATGCTTTAACTACATCGATAAAAACAATCAATTTATAATAATGAGTAGAAATGAGTTGCTGGCATTTTCTTTGATATGATAACACGGTTTTTTTAAAAAAATAAGGATTAAATAATATTTGGTCTTTATAATTTATCTTCATTTCCATTTTATCTCTGTAGTTTCGAAACATGAAATTTTGATCTTTTTTAAGTTTATTTCCATAAAAATGTTAGCTCCTGTATTTTAATAAAGATTTTGATCATTTTAACCTTAAAGAATCAAAATTTTTCGTTTAAAATCACATGAACCAAAACCAAAATGATAGAAAATTGTAAAGACTAAAGATTTCATTGACTCAAAAACCATCTAATCGATGCAATATTTCTCGTCAAAATTGGTAGGCTTACACATGTTTATCGTCCTTTTTGGCATCCAAAAATCGGTAGAGAACTATTCAGATTTAATTTCAGCCTTGAAACACAAACTAAAAAATAATAATCTGATATCGGATTTGGTCAGCGGATCAAATCAAATATATCACACGTCACACCACACCTAACATTCATTATAATGAGTAGAAAATAAAATCTGATATATAGCTTCGTCAGTAAACAGCTCCGTTCCAAGTCCACTATATCATCGTTTTGAGGTATTAATATTGGATTGGGGAAGATCCATGCATGTATAGTTTGAAAATTGTGAATCTCATATGCTAATTAAGTAGTTATTTACTCAAATATGGAATATTTCATTCTACGATGGATGACTCAACATTCAAACTCAATAGCAGCAAAAGACCGTGGTTCATCATTTGAACGAAGAAATATATATATATATATATTGAGGCTGTCAGATGTCAAACGTCCACCTCAATTAATGGTCGTCCTCTAAATTAATGTGTTGCGTTTGTTTTACTGCGTTTTGCTTTTATCCTCATGACAATGACCTTGCATGCACGCCTCTAAAAGTAAATTATGTTGAAAGTTCTACATAAATAAACAAATCAGAAACCCCTTCAATCATATTTTGTGTGTGTTTGTGTGTGGCTCTATATATTCAATTGGTAATTTGTGGGCGACACGAAGAAGAAGATCGAAGCATATTACGTTACAGAACGTATAGTACCAACACAGAGAGAACTGGAGATTCATGGCTGTGTCGTCTTCTCTTCATCACCGTCGCGTGATATCATTAATTGCGTTCATTGCCTGCTCCATTGTTCTTTTCATACTCTCCGCCCAAGCTACCGCAGGTTTGTCTTTTGTTTGTTAGAGTCACCACAATTTACTGTATGGTTAACTTCTTCTTCTTCTTGTTTTTTTTTCCCCTATTTTGCGTACATTCAAAGAAGTTGCCAGGATTCAAGAAGGCTGAGATTAAAAGGAAAAGAAACGCATGCATAACACCTATATAATACAAAAGAGGTTGAAAACTTTTGTTTCTGTTTTCTTGTTTTCAAAACTGGTTTTAAGAATAATTTTTAAAAAGAAAAAAATCTGTTTAAATGATTAATATTTTTAATAAATATATTTAAAAATAAACATACTCAGATTGGAGGGTAAAATCTTAATGATAATTCAAGGTATTGAATTAAAAAAAGGTCATCAAACAGATAATAAAGGGATTTTCACTTTTCATAAACAAAAATTAAGAAATGAAAAACAATAAACAAGTAAAACTCCTTTTTAAGTTTAAAAAAACAAGTTATTAAAAACAATACTCTAAACAAAAGAATTAAACCGAACTCTCTTATTTTGATGAGACTGTCAACTTCTTTGACGAAGAATTAAACCCATGCATGAACCCAGGGACGAGGGTAATAAAAAGTTGAAAACTTAGGGAATCCATGACCCCATAAAGCTCTGGCCCCACTCCTTCCGCCATTGGGCACATTTTCCCAGTCACCATCCAAATTTTGGGAAAGAAAAAGAAATTGGAAATTTCATTGGCATGATTACTGTGTTTGTGCGTGTAAGTGAAGAGTGAATTAAATCAGTACTGTATGTGTGTGCGGTGATGTTTCTGCAGATATGAAGATGAGGAAGCTGGGTGGGTTGGCACCAATTCCACCTAACCCCCACGGTTCTACTCGTTCGTCTCCGGGTCATGGCAGCTAGCCATTTGTCATTTATAGTCATTCACACACACACACACAAAATCACCGCCATTTTCATTTTCAATTAATAAAAGGTTTGGCATACTTTCAACTGTTGAATGTCAAAACTGATCATTCCTATCCAGTGTATTTGGAAACTACAATATTACACCTTACTTTGATTCCTCGATCTCTCTCTTTTTCATTATTCCACGATGTTCGTTTTCTTCATCTTCATCTGTCTTTATGTTCGGTATGATTGCATCTTGTTCTATGAGAAATCGAAGATATATATTTACAAGTTGAACTTTAATAATCAACTCAAGTTGGCATGAGAAAATCCCATTCAAACAATTCAGATAAATCATTCTATTCTTCATAAATTTAAACTTGATAAACAAACAAGTGTTTAGCAAATAACACCCAAGCAATTCCTACAACCAATATAAACACCTGTTCTTATGCCTTTTTGTTTTTTTTAACTTAACTGATAGCGTTAAACTTCTTTGTTAGAAAAAAAAATTATGTTGCATCTGATTTTAAAACGTTAACTTTATTCTAACAAAAATTAAGTAAAATTGATTTAAGTATTGATTAATATTAACATGATATAAAGATATTGATGGACCCCAATTAACTATGGTAGACAATAAGAACGTTAAACTCTATAGCCCCAAAGGACACATTTTAGCAGCCCAGTAATAAGACCTTAGACAAAGAACGTGTAAGGTAGGGAGGCAATTAAAAGCTTTCAAGCCTCTACGGTCAGGAATTCGCCCAATTTCCAGGCCCAATGAGGAACCTTTAGAGAGTAAAAAAGCTTGATAAATAATTGTAGGGCTTTACCCCGAAGGGAGCCCTTCCAGAAATTCTCAAGGGCCTGGGCCAAACCCAGGCCGAAGAGGGGGTTTGGAAATAGTTTTCAACCAGCAATAGACGCGCCTCGGTTAGAACCTCACTAGCTGCGTCATTGCCCCAAGCGCAAAGATAGGCTTTAAACCAGTACGGTTCTTCCTTTTATGGGCATTCTCGAAACTTTCGCTCTCTTTACGATCCGATGTGGGACGCAAGACGAGAACTTTGCCGTACTATATCCCTCAGTAGCTCGCCACACTTCATATATATCTGAATATGACGATTCTACGCCTTGACAGTTCACATGCCTGTTTCTAGCTAGCAATGATTTTCGTTTAAATCTTAAAAAGTCGGCAAGATTCAAATTTAAGGTTCTAATAGCATTTGAAATTCTCTTGGTAAGAGAGGAGGGTCTGCATGATCTGCCACAAAAATTGGAAAATCAACGTTCTGGCTTTAGCTTTTGAGGTTGTAATTCGACGTAGTTTGAAGCCTCTTCCTGTGGAGAGAATTGAAGAAATGAGGGAAAAGTGAAATAAGAGGAGCAGCTTACTTTATTCGTGATCTGATTGTGTCACTTTCAACTCATTTTATTGCTCAGTCTGAAACATACATCCTCACTGTCATACAACTCATATTGTGACTAACCACGCCATACTATAAACATCAAGATCGACTAGCTAGGTTTATAGAGGAACAGAGAAAGGCCTGTCACAATATTATTGTTCCTTCTTTTAACAACAACAGATTCATTATTGCTTATATATCATATCGAAGTAGAAATTTCAACCATCCTACTATCACATTTCTTGAATATTACAGTTCATAAATCATAACTCATACTAGAATTAAAAGAATCATAAATTATAACTCATTCTAGAATTTATCTCTTAAATGATAAGTCCAGAAGTAATTCATCTTAACAACTTTCCCTGAATGGTTCTTTCATCTTAACATCTTTAATCAGCAATTCAGGACCATACTCTCCGGAATCTTCTAAAAAAGCGAAAACGAATGTTAGACCATTACTGTAGAATTCAAACTGTCGGCCTTAGTCTTTTTTGTCATCCCAACAATTAAAAAATCTTCATGCTTTGCCCCATCTTTCATTCATTCTAATTCTAATTCTCTGAATATGTTCGGTTTATCTTCTGCTCTATTTGAACTCATCATTGAAAAGTTTATTCTATTATTTCACACTATATTCCCTTTTCAAAATCCACAGGGAGAGATTTTGAACGTGTTCGTGGTCTAAACGCTACTGCCTCTTTATCAAGTCTATTCAGAGTAAGCTTCACGAGAATGATAATATCCTCGACAATAATGTATCATAATTGGAAATGGAGTAAATATACAAAAATAAATATATGAGGAACACACAGAATATAAATCTATCTGAGAGCCACACAAACAGATGCATGTGAGAAGATATTTTTAGCAATTATGGCGATACATAGATGCTCTTCAGCAAATATAGCAATTATGCACAGATCCTTCTTCTTGGGAAGTTCTTTTAACCTTTGTCATAGAGAATATAACACATTGGCATATACTTAACCTATTGCCAAACAGATCCACCTTCTCTTTCATATCTCTTCAAACTGAAATTTGGAGATGTGATTCCTTCTGAAAGCAATTTCCTGCACATTTTTTCTCTCTCCTTTATCACTGTTTTTCATTATCCTAATGTTTATTGATTGGTTGCCCTAAGCTATAAATTAATCTGTTATAGGTTATGCTTTTGTGGGGTATGAGATGTTTTCATGCTCATGCAACTTACACAACATCATATATGCTAGAAATATGCAGGCCTATTTTCTGTAGACAGCATATAGTTTCTATTTTAGACTTGTTTCATTACAGGGTCAACATACTCATGAATGAACTAGGCTTTACGAATCCTTTAGTAAAAATCAGAGACGGCACAGAGAAGCTGATGCACTAAACATTTTAATTGTTTTTGTGGATTAATAGTCTCTGTTGAGTTCATAATTAATGACCAGTAAACTGTTGTTAAGTGAACATGCTTGCCCAGACATAATGTTGCTGCAGAAAATTCTTTGGGGAATTCTTATGAGGTTTCAAATAATAGATTTAATTACAAAAAAGTGCCAAATGTTTTATATAGCATATAAACACCAGTGGATCTTCTAGCTTCTCTACAATGTTGTAATCATCCTGGTGACAGCAACACCTGCAAATAAACAAATAATTCGATTCACGTTCTAGGACACTGTCCTTAGGAGCTATTCCACAACTACCGGCAAAGCAAGATGCGGCACTCCCCAGGATTAAACGGATTCCTCCTACAAGAACAGGGTGAACAAAACTAGCAGAAGATAATAGAACTTAGCAAACAAAGAGGATGGAAGAGAAGGAGGAGAGCAGGACAAAGCTCTTTTATTGTATCTTGAACCTCTCATTGGAAGGCTTTTATATAGGTCATTATTGTCAACACCATTCATCACCCATTTACGTATCTTGAACCTCTCATTTTCAGTTTCAATAGAATAAATGCGTCAGTTTTATATTGAGACATAAAGTATCATGATGACAAAATTCAAAACGACATTATTTCCTCGGTTTTAATGTTGGCAATAAAACACAATGAATACATTTAAAACCACATTTAACTTGCACATAAAGGGTTAGGGAAAATTGCTGGATTTATTTCCAGGCATTTATCATGTGCAAGCTCTTTCCTCCTCTTTACTTATTTATTAGTCCAAAATCATATTTTGTCAAACATTCTCTTAGATCACATAATCTTAGTTAAGATTATTGGTGTAATTACATTATTAAATCTTATCTGAGCTATATTATTGTTGAGTAGTATAGATTGTAAACAAGGATCTAAAATATTCCTCATTGGTATAGGTGTCATTTATTGATTTGCTCAGTAAAGTTATTGCTATAAATAAAAGGAACAGTGCTCGGAATACCACAATGCATTTCGAGAGCCATATTGTTTTGTCCCCTTTCTATTTCTATTTTCTTTCCCTTTTTCTTGGTGTCAGAACGTCTCGTGACACGCATCATGGCAACCTCAGCTTAGAATACTGGCTCTTTTGCAAATGAGATGCCTTACCCTTCTAAAAATGTCACTCCACCTCCGTCCTCTGTTCACCCAACTGCTTTGACCACTGTTCAACCTCAAACCCTTACTTCTTCCTCAGCCGCGTCTTCGTTTATCACCACCAAATCTGTTCCTCTTTTGAACTCCCTCAGTCAAGTCAGTCCCATGAAGTTTGATTGGGCTAATTTTCTTCTCTGGGAGTCTTTGTTGCTGCCCATTATCTGGGGATACCGCTTAGACTGTCATATTTTTTGCACCACGACCGTGCCACCAGAGTACATCCTCGATGCTAATTCTGACGTTATACCAAACCCAGCCTTCGATGATTGGTTGGTTACTGACCAGATTCTCCTCACCTGGCTCTACAGTACGATGACCCTGGAGACCGCATCACAACTTACCCAGTGTAAGACAGCTTGAGATCTCTGGAAGTCAGCAAGAAGCCTAGCCGGAGTCAATACCAAGGCTCACGTGCAGCTGTTGAAGTTTGAATTTCAACGCACAAGGAAAGGGTCACTGAAGATGGAGGAGTACATGCAGAAAATAAAGGTCTTATCTGACCAACTATTATTAGCTGGGAGCCCTGTCTCAACTGAAGACCTTATAGCACAGGTTCTTTCTGGCCTTGACACCGATTATAATCCTCTCGTAGTATACTTATCTGATAAGGAAAATTTGAGCTGGGTTGAACTACATGTAAAGTTAGTGATGTTTGAAGCTTGACTAGAGCAGCTCAATGACACTACCTCTGTTACTAATGCTTGCACATATGGTTATGAGACCTGAGGAAACTAGAGGTAGTCATAGCACTTGGAAAGGTCGAGGCAACAAAACCAAGCCTCGTGGTAGAGGTGCTTACAAGCCATGGGTCACCGCTTTAAGGACAGAGTCACAGGAGAAACCGCAGTGCCAGCTTTGCAATAAGTTTGGACACGAAGTGCGTTCTTGCTACAGAAGATATGATAAGGACCATGATGGTCCCTCAGGAAAGAGAGCTTGTAATGGTGGTTCTTCTTCCTCTGCTTCGCTTTTACTGCCACCAATAAAGTTGTGAATGATCTGGTATGGTACTTAGACAGTGGAGCTACTCATCACATGGCTTCATCGTCAACATCTGTCAATCCCAAGGCTGAAGAGACAGGTAACCAACAAATTTTGGTTGGTGATGGTCACCCTTTACATGTTAAGAAATCTGGAACTTCCATATTGCCTTGTGTTAACTTAAAACATCTTAAAATGAAGGATGTTCTAGTTGTTCCTAAAATGGCCAAGAATTTATTAAGTGTTAAGCAATTGACTGATGATTATCCAATATATGTATCTTTCTACTCACATGGATGTTTTGTGAAGGATCTTTATACTGATCAAATTCTAGCATATGGAGTCTCAAGTGGTGGCATGTACAAGCTTGAAGGGTTTGATTAGCCGTTTTCATCTAATTTCAGTTCTACTAGTAGCAAAGAATAGTGTAGGAGTCAGTATTATGCTCTAGTTTCTGTGGTAGAGTCTTAGCATAGAAAGCTTGGCCATCCTCATAGTAAAGTCTTGAATGATTGTAAGCTTTTGCCTCATATCAATAAATATGGCTTTGATTTTTGTAATTCATACAGATCTATGGGGCCTTGTTCCTGTGTGTTCCTCTAGTGGCTACAAATACTATATCAGTTTTCTATATTATTTTAGTAGATATACTTGCGTTTATCCTCTAAAATTCAAGAATGAATCTCTTGTTGTTTTTAAACATTTCAAAAGTATGGTTGAAATCCAATTTGATACAAGGATAAAGAATCTCCAAAGTGATTAGGGTGGTGAGTTTGGAAAATTTCAACCACTTCTAGATGATTGTGGAATATCTTTCGTCATTCATTCCCTTATACATCTTCACAAAATGGAAGAATAGAGAGAAATCATAGACATATTGTTGAAACTGGACTTACCTTACTTGCTCAAGCCCAAATGCCCTTACACTATTGGTGGGAAGCTTTCTCCGCAGCTGTCTTTTTGATAAATAGGCCCCCTACTCAAGTGTTAAAGGATGTTTCTCCTTTTCAGCAATTGCACCATTTCTATGATACCTAGTTTATCCCTCAAATAACAGAACCTGGAATGGGATAGTGATTTTGTGAGACAGTCTGCCAGCTGCTCTTGTCTTGGAAAGTACTGAACTAAGAGCTTGTTCTGTAAAACCTTATCGCTTACATAGTGTACATCAATTTCAATGTGTTTAGTTCTTGCATGTCATACTGGGTTGTAGGCAATAGCAGAGGCACTGATATTGTCACACCAAATCACAGTCACCTTCTTTAATCTGACGTTAAGCTTAGACAGCAGTGAGGTTATCTAAGAAACCTTAGCTGCTATTTTTGAAAGTGAGCGATACTCTGATTCTGTGCTGGAATGAGAGACCATCATTTGCTTCTTGGAAGAACAGGCAACAAGTGAAGTACCTAAAAATATATAGAAGCCTCCCACCAAGCTTCTATCATTGGGGCATGAAGCCCAGTCCGCATATGAATAAGCGTTCAAATTAAGATCCCTGGAAACTTTTAGCTGAATACCCAGATTCATTGTTCCTCTCAAATACCTTAGGAGTCCCTTTGCTGCTATCCAATTTTAGTGGTGGGATTGGACATATATTGACTAAGTTTCCCAACATAGAAACTTATGTCTGGCCGTGTATTGCAAAGGTATTGTAAAGCTCCAATTGCACTTATATACATTGAAAGATCCTCAAGGGGTGCACCATGATGAAGAGATAGAGAATTGCCCAGTGCCATAGGTGTTCTGACAGAAGCAGCGTTGCTCATGTTAAATCTATCCAAAATGTCCATGATGTATTCCTTTTGGCTAAAAAAATCCCCTTGTTGTTTCTTTGCATTTCAATTCTAAGGAAATAGTGAAATGAACCCATGTCTTTAAGAGCAAACACATTATGAAGAGCAAAGATAAACAAATTCAAACTCTTGAGATGACTACTAGTCACAAGAATATCATCCACATAAACTAAAACAATCATAATCTGCACCTGATAAGTGTATATGAACAAGGAAGAGTCACTTTTGGAATTAAAAAATCCCCAAGCTAGTAGTTATCCTTTAGTCTATCATACCATGCTTTAGGTGCTTGTTTAAGTCCATATAGGGGCTTAGATACTTTTCACACATGCCTAGGATGTGATTTATCCACAAATCCTTCTTGTTGTTTCATGTAAACAGTTTTTGTTAGGACTCCATTTAGAAAAGCATTATTAATATCCAATTGCCTTATTGTCCAGCCATAAGAAACATCAATTGAAAGCACAATTTGAATGGTTGTGGATCTTACAACTGGACTAAAAGTTTCATTAAAATCAATTCCATCTATTTGTTGGAACCCTTTTGTTACTGATCTTGCTTTAGGTTTATCCAAGGTGCCATCAGCTTTGTATTTGGTCTTAAAAACTCATTTGCATTCCACAACATTTCTTTGTCATGTGTATGGAACAAGTTCCCAAGTCTTGTTGTTGATGAGTGCTTCATACTTATTTAACATTGCCTCCATCAATAGAGGATGTGTAAAGGCTTCAGCAACTGATTTTGGCCCCATCAATCGTAGGGTAGCAGATCCTACAAAAGGAATTTTCTTCTTGAAAATTCCTTTTCTTGCTTATAGTCTACATGGGATGCACATTCTGAGTTCCTACATGAGTATCATCTGCTGCCACATGCTCACTTTATTGCTGCACAGGAAGACCACTAACTGTAGTAGAGGAATTTCCTGAAGGTTGCTCAGATGTTGAATTAACTGATCTAGTTGGACTAATTGCAGAGTTATGAATCTGCTAATGATTAGAAGGAGAACGAAGTGAAAAATGTTCTCCTTGAAACACAGAATCAACATCAGAATCATCATTAGAATTTTCAACATCAGCCGATATAGGACTGTCAAGAATTTTGTTAGCAGAATTATTGCGATCACCAGAAAACCTATAAGCAGAAACAGAACTATTAGGACTGTTGGAAGGTGAGTTGCACATTGTTCTCTCGCAGCAAGGCATTGCAAATTCATAGGAACTCGTAGGTATGTGACAACTTCATGTTGAGATGGCTTTCTCAAATCAATGAAATCATTAGCAAAAGGGAAAACAGATTCATTGAAGATGATATGCCTTGATATATACATTTTTCCTATAGAGCTAAGACATTTATAGCCCTTATGTATACCATTATATCCCATAAAGACACATCTAGTGCTATGATACTGAAATTTATGAGCTTGGAAAGGCCTTAAGCAAGGATTGTTAGCACAACCAAACACTTTCAAGAAGGTATAATCAAGTTGTTTATTGTCAGCTCATCGTCTGGAGAGTCACCCATGTGAATAAGCCTTAAAAAATTCATAGATGTGATGCCCAACTCATACTTCAAACCCAATTTAGTGATAATCTTCTTTGCATCATAAAAAGATATTGGGATCGATACTTCAGGGAATGCGTCGAGAAACAATTCTAATATCATCGACATTCCCCTATCAGATATACCACATAGACACTTAATGTGATACAATTTAATTAAAAAAGATAATTTGGAGTATTTCACACACCCATGATATAGAGCTTTGTTAGTTTCTTCCATAAGCTCAAAGAAAGTACGAGCTTCCGCGTTTCTCATATACTGAGGTTTCGGACCTTGCACTTCATTGTGACTACATTGTCATGAACCTCAAAGCATCATGAAGTGCATCATTGACAGGGTCAACCCGATCCTCTTCCACTCCTATTTGCAAGAGTGCAGGAGTACACTCTCTCAAGATATCACCGGCTTCACCATGATATACCAAGTTTTGTAGCTTTGAGGAAATGTCTTAACTATCAAAGTTTCCTAACAACATCTTTAACATGCCATTTTTTAAAATTACATTTAGAGCAGGGACATGAAATCTTACCGTTAATCTTGCCATGTGTATCAGGAAAATCCAAGAAAATGTTTAATCTAGCCAAATATTGACCGGACGTGCGAGGAAACCTGATCTATATCTTATCCATCACAAGATACTTGAGCGTAATATCACAAAGAATAAGAAATTATGATCAGAGGCAGAAATTAGAGGAAGGATGGAGAATTTGACAAGAAATCTAATTTTTGGAAGGCTTAATTTGGAGTTTGTCAATGGTCCCAAATTTGCAACGATTTTGAACCGCTACAAAAAAATGCTACAAAATGCATGATCGTTGAACTAACCGCTGCTAATTAATTGACCGTTGGCAATTGTAGCGGTTCTATAACCGCTACAAAAAAGAGGGAAATTTTCAAATTTCAAATGAACTGCTGCTAAAAATAGAGGGACATTTTTTAAATTTTACTTAAATAATTATTTAAAATAGCAACAGATTTTAAAATTCAAGTTAGTAAACTATTTATTTAGAAATAATTACAACACTTTAACTAATTTAAATTTTACCTTCACTTTCTCCCACACAACGTTCTTTAGACTCTGCTAGATCCTCTTCAAATCTTAGCGCTGATGTCGAACTGCAGGAAGTTGCCACCCTGCTCCGTCAGGTAACGATTAAAGAGGTGACCGCCCTTCCCCCGCGGTTGCTGGGCGATGTCGTCCCACTGCACGACGACCCTCTGCCCACTAGGGAGTTGGTGCACATCTCTCAGTGGAGCTTCTTCGTAACCGTCGCCCTTATCGAATCTGAAAATTGAATTCATACAATTATTTCATAAAAATAATTATTTATTAATAAATAAATTAAATAAAATAATTATTTATCAATAAACAAATTACATAAATCATTTTAATTAATAAACAAATTAAATAAAACATTTTAATTAAAAATGTATTAATTGTTTACTTACCCTAAATATTAACCTCAAACCCAGTGGATTGACCAGTAGAAGGGCGCCGGAATCCTTGGTCTCTCATATGTCTTGGTCCTCAAACATCTCAGCCTTTTGGACTGAGATGTTGGTATTGCTGACGTCAAAGTCGCCGATGCTCAACATAATGTCCCCGGCCTCCTCCTGACCATCTCCACCCTCTAGGAATTTAAGCTCCTTCCCATGCCTCTGACTACGCTCTTGATCAGCCATCTGAAAAAATTAATTAAAATAAAATAAATAAAAAATTTAAAAATAAATCTAAGTATCTAAAAAATAAAAAAATATAAATAAAAAATTAAATAAAATTAAATACATAAAAGAATTAAAATTAACCTTAACAAAAAAGCTGAATATGTAAAAAAAATTTTAGGAAACTCTAAAATTTGATCTCTGAAGTGACATTTCCAAAAAACGAAAGTAATGAAGTGAGGGGGAGGGGGCTTATATATAGTCATTGATTTAGTAGCGGTTTTTGTACAACCGCTACTAATTAGGAGCGGTTTTTGTACAATCGCTACTTTGAAATGGCGTCATTTAGTAGCGGTTTGCCTGAACCGCTGCTAACTGAGTGACTCTTCATTTTTGCAGTGGTTATTTTTTAAGAAACTGCTACAAATTATGTTACAAATCAATAGTGGTTATGAAAACCGCTACAAAGGTCGTTACCACTGACGATCTTTCGTTACTGCAGTGGTTAGCCTTTATTAAAACCGCTACAAAGGTGCAAAATAACCGCAACAATTTTTTTTGTTTTTGTAGTGGTTCTCAATTCATTCACAGATTTTCGTCACAAATTAGTAGCGCTCTGACCAAAACCGTTACAAAGTTCATGATTTAGTAGCGGTTTTGAATTTACTGCTGCTAAATACTTTTTTTTTTGTAGTGTAATATTTAGGGTTTAGGGTTCGCTAATAGTATGTAGGCTAAAGAAGAATCCGGTTTAATTTAATGGCCTTCTGCTCGGTGATGGTGACTTCCCCAACCACGCGCACATTACACAGAATCATCCACAACCTTCTAGTATTGTGTGGTTAGGTTTCTTTTCAAAACTAATGGCTCCTAAATATGGAATATCAATGCACTCAAGTTACCTTACTTCTCAGTCACCAACTTTAGAAATATTAAAGAAAGAGATAAAGACTAATTCGTCAGCATATATTTATTAATATCCTACTAGTTAACTAAATAATACTAATATTAAACATAATGGTGTCGTACAATATTTTTGAACCACTTGACAGCTTCACTATCACTTGCCTTGACCCATTCAAGAGGTCCTACTTCAGTGGGAGTATCTGCATAATGTGGGCCCCACACACCACTTATAGTAAGTGAATGAGATAGATGTAAAATCACAACAACTTATACGATTTGGATATATTGCGAGTTACAACTTCAGAAAATATACGAATGATATCAAAAGATATTACAGAAAATCCTACAGCACATGGGGGCCATCAAAAAACCTCCCCTACAGCATAAATAAATGACAGCAAGAATTAGGTAGAAATAATTAAATTTATTTGCATGGAAAATAAAAATAGAAATTAATACATGATTAGTTTTAGAAAAAAAAAAGATATATGATGGAAAGTGCAGTTTCTATATGGCCTGCATGGATTTACACGAGGTACGTAAGTGGACGGTTACAAGAGTGTCCTTTAGAAAATATTTTATCTCGTGAAAAGTGGTTACAGAAGTGAGGTACAAGGGGGAAGTAGTTAGAGAATTAGGGTGTATTATAGAATGGTTGATTAAGGGGCCTTTTTCATTTTGCCTATAAATAGATGCTTGTGGTGGTAGTGGGTGAGAGAGGCATAACACTCCCAGTCGTCCAAAGCTGCAAAGTGACTTGATTTGCTTTACTTTTCTTCTTCTTGTTCCTCTTTTCTTTCTGATTCTGACGATACTGTAGAGAAATTGATAGAGAGAAGTGAGAGAGGTGAAAGAGATAAAGGAGTGGGAAGAAGAAAAAAGGTGAGTGTTGTTGACAGAAGATAGAGAGCACAGATGATGATTTGCATGAAACTTGCTGCATTTCATTCCTTTGTGCTCTCTATTCTTCTGCCATCACATTCTGAAGCCTCCTCGATCTCCCTCTTCAATATTAACCCTCTTTATATCTCTCTCTTCATCACTTTCTCTCTTCATCATCTTCTCCTATATTATATTATCACTCTATAGATACACACACCTTTTACTTCATTCACAGTACTTTTGATGCATGCATGTCTCTTAATTTTTCTCTCTTTTCAAGTTTTGTTGTTTTTTCTCTGAACAGATTCAAATCATTTTTTTCCCTGAATTCATTTCATCTGCCACACACACACACACACACACGCATACTCACCCGGCAGCTAGTGGCAGGTTGGAGATCATAACAAATCAGTTTGTAGAAGGTCTGAAGAAGCCACTTTAGTTTGTAGAAGGTCTGAAGAAGCCACTTATAAAGAGTTCGTGCATTAATACTGATAAAACGTATAACTGGATCTTTTGTTTTCTGGGTAGAAGCTTTTAATTTATTGGTTCTTAATGTATAATGCTATGCATATATCTGTAAAACATGAAGGCATTGATGAGCATGGCTTAATCACGCACACGTCTTCTGGTTTTCTTCTGGAAGAAGAATCACATGTTGTTTTGATGGTGTGTGTGTGTGTGTGTTTATGTATATGTGCAATATACGGTGCAGTATGATGATGATGATCACTACTAAATGAATGGTAGAAACAGCCCCACACTTCATTTCTGTGCTAAGAAGAAATAATAGGGAAAACAAGGGGGCCCACTGAGCATGACACAACGTACGTGTGGCATATTCAGGATTCTTCCTCCAAGCTGCTAAGTTTACCTTTGCCGCAACTTGTTCATTGATTCGCTAAGGTGATCTCAAAATTATATATTCACTTGTTCTATCAGATAACAAACAGCAAAAGGGGTCCAAATTATTTGAATATATCTATCTTCTGGTCCTTCAGTATATAGTAAGTACCACTTTTACGTTATATATATTCATCAATCTCCACATAAACATATATTTTAAAGAATGGGTTGTATTATATATATTATTATTTACCATCTCTCTCTGAAGAGTGCAGATCAAATAAAAGGGTGGTCCCTATGAATTATTTGAAATGGTATAATACAACTGGGGGAGAGACACAGACCTGAGGTTTCGTTTTAGAAGGGGTAAGAACCTTTTCCTCTAAGCAATGGGAGCCACACATATAAAATAAAAATATCGCATGATGGAAAAGAAGAAGATATTTTTGAGAGAGAAGAGGAAAATATAAAGTCCTCTCATTTTCTAAACCAACTGGAATGGGATCTGAGGAAGGACAGTCTGTTAAATCCTGAACCCAATCCAGGTCTCAAATTTAGAGCACATACTAGCTTATATCGATCTCTAGGCTCTACATATATACTCAACACACCAAAAATGAACAAAAATATATAGTCCTAGCTGGTGCTTAAATCATTATGAGTCAAGCTAAAAGTTTAATTGTAAGTAATTAAAGATACATCAATTGTTTAAACTTAAAAAATCAGGAAATTAGTCTAGCTAGTGCTTTAAGCCATTATGAGTCAAACTCAATATATGTTGTAAGTAGAGATAAAACCCAGCACTACTTAGTTTATGAATAAACTTTTTTGTAGACTCTATATCATATGTTGGTATATTGATGCCCTTTAATCTATATAGTGATATATAAGGAATGTAACTGCCTCTGGTTGTGTGTAAATGAGAGGTAAACTAGACCTTTTTAATCTTATTATTGGTTTTTTTCTACAGTACACACACAGAGTCATTAGAGTGGGTTCATTGAACTTCGATTTAGTTTACCTTAATCTTGGGCTAAATTGCGTAACTTAAGATGATCACATGTTTAATAGATTTAAGATGATTGTGCTCAGTGATGAAAAACTTGCAATAGATCAACCAAAAATCCATTAAAAAACTAATATATTAGTCGTGTTTTCCATAACACACCAAGATAAAGATTTGACTGACAGCGAACACAATATATATATATATATATATATATATATAAAATTTAATCGACATGGTGGTTAATTCTGATGTCAAATTGATCGAATTGACTTCATAAATTTTTCATGCAGATTAAGAAATGATGTTCATGAAATTTGGTAACAGTAGTGTTTAAGAAATTATATTATTTTCATTATATTTCACACAAATTTACTGTGATATCATATTTTAACTAAAATTTTAAAATATGTAAACATACTTTAAATATTATTTTTATAATATTGTATATTAAGCATAAAAATTTGAGAGAATTGGGGATAAGTCCCCATTAAAAAAATTAATTATAGAATGGGACCTTCCAAATTATGTAATTGACCTTTCACATTATACAACTGAATTTTCACAAGGATTCAACGATAGATTTCATTCTTTAATTAATTTCTCAACTAGGGTTTACCCTCAATTCTCCCTAATAAATTTTGTATTTATTGATTTCTTTTATATATTCTAAATGCAGCCATAAACCATTTCTTATATCAAATTTATGATCAGTCTAAGTTCTCACATATTAATTTTAGTGATGCCACATTATATAAAAATAATATGATTGTGCAAATATAGTATTTAGGGTTTAGGCGGGGGTGTGATGAGGCACGATATTGGTGGGGCGCTTCTTCACAGAATCAATGGGGGGCTGAGAAATTCATCCAATGAAATGCAAAGCAGCTCAGAAAAAGAATGCCAACAACCAACATAGAAAAGGCAAATTGCTTGGTAGGGATCCGACCAATATATGTTGAACTGCCACTATCCACTCCAAATATTTCTGCTTCTCTTTGTCCCCATGGCATTTAGATTACCCATTCCATGCAAATTACAATTCTATTCTAGGTGTAGTTCCAATCTTCAACATCCGTATCAATAAATGTTAAAGAGTAAATGTAAATCAAAGAATTAATAAGTATAACCATCACCAGTATCAATATACATGACTGCGCATCATAATTCAATATTGCTACATACCTCAGTATCCTTTATTATTAGAAATTTATTTAAATTTCTTCCAATAAAAAATTTCCATTGAGAAATAAATTTCTAGCACCCTGATATTATTTACCTGGTACTGATGTATTTAGCACTATTTTATGTTATTTTCTAGTTACATCTAGCATCTAAGAGTTTTGAACACACCATAAATAAGATTACGGTGCTAAATACAACTAGAAATGACACAAGGTATTGGAAGCTGCATAGTCATAGCCTTTCCATCACACAAACGCAATTCACAACTAAACTTTTGGGGTTAAGATATGAGATTTATTCAGCTGGTGCAACTACAGATACAATAACAGACTTATGCTGATTCTGCATCTTCATTTTGCCTCTCTCTGAAAGACTTGCTATGAATAGCTCGGGGGACTTGAGTCGTAGTAGCCAAGAAGTACAATATAAACGAAGTCAAGCAGCAGCAACCAAACATAGGTATGGGTACATAAATCCAGAGAACAAGAGAAAATGACAAGTAAAATGCTCTCAAACCAAGGGACCAAGCAAAACTCCCACGATTCAAGGTTTTTGCAACATACTCAATGAAATCCTTTTTACCTTTCAGCGCAGGTGCTGTGATCAAGAAGTTGACATGTGCGTAGTATCCAATAGATTGTACATTGCATAAAAATGCGACAAGGAAGCATACAGAGATAGAAAGGCGCTTGATTAAAGCACAAATAGATCCCTTATTCCCATAAAGAAACTTGGATGTTGAATCATTGCTTGCAAAAATACCAATTAGTGAACTAAGTGTAATTGCTGCTGTAGCAAGAAGAGTAGATGCCATGATGCTGTTGCGAATTGTTTGAACTGCCAAAACCCCGTTTTTAAAGGGATCCTGAAAATGTGCCAATGGAGTTCAACTTAGAATTCATTATATGAATTATCATAAATGATCGTCAATACGGCTGCTAAAAGTTTGAACTGGGATGAACCATGCAGGTAAAAGAAAAGGGGGGAAAACAGAACGATAGATCTAATCAATAATGCCTCCAATCTTACACCAGCTACAACTTTGTCTAATCAACAAAGTATAGTCAATCCAATAATAACCCCAAACCACTCTCCACTCCCATTAGTTCTTCACATGTAAAATAAGTATAAGCAGCGTCAGTTGTTTTAAGTGAAAAAAAAAAATATATATATATATATATATATCATTATTTGGTAAATTATGACCCTCCATATCACTTGGCATAGAAAATAATTTTTTTGTTTCTTCTGCAAATTATGCTATCCTCAATTACTGTACCATAAAATTTTCATTTAGGCCAACTATCAACTAAAACCTACAAGGTAGATGCATAAAAATGACCAATATCATGATAGGCTGCAGATGCAGACGAACGAATTTGCCGCTAATTAAACAGTGATATAAAAACCTATGCTCGACAAATTGAGCTACAATATAACTGGCTACCTTGCTCAACAACCAGAATGATCCTCTAAAGTTTTTTTTTCCCGTTAGTAATAGTACATCTCCACAAATTGAGCTACAATATAACTGCTCATTGACCTATGACAGACGCATGTATTCAAAAGTTCACATGGCCGATGTAGCAGTAGTAATCTTCTTTACAAGAGAAAAGAAAATTTATATGGGTTTGTCAACTAGAGATTTGTCTTGTTGAAATTCTACAACCATAGACTTCCAGCCTTTAATAAATCATTTTGCAATTTCCTCCATGAACAGGCCCTCCTGCTTCACGAGATCATAGAGTTGAAAGTTCAAATAGCCAGTACTATCTCTGTACATATTACTTCCCTGAACCCAGTTAAACAAGGTCCTAGAGCAACACCTCGCTACTTTTTTGATTGCCCAGGAGCAAATCAGTTCCTTATACAACCATTGACGTGTGTTACCAGAATAAGCAGCTAGAGTCATTCTCATCAGGATGTCAGTGTAAGGTAAACCGACAGCAACTTTAGCATCAACCTTTTAAAAATGAAGCATCAACCTTTTTGATTGCCCAGGAGCAAATCAGTTCCTTATACAACCATTGACGTGTGTTACCAGAATAAGCAGCTACAGTCATTCTCATCAGGATGTCAGTGTAAGGTAAACCGACAGCAACTTTAGCATCAACCTTTTAACATCATTTTGCATTTAGAATTGCTTCATGTTTAACGGAGAAATACTTATGCACTGAGACTAGTACATCTGATCTATCAGCCCATAAATGTTCGACCAAGACTATAATATAGCTGATTGTATACTTTATCCTTGTAAAAAGGGGTTAAAAAACAAAGAGGTATTCAAATAACGGGGAAACAATTTTCAACACTGACCTGAGATAGCTTAAAGTGACAAGCTTCTGATATTTTATAATATAGTACTAATTTACGAATTTTTCAGCCCAGGGATGTTTAGGTGATCTGTTGCCTGGAGCTAGGTCAAACGATCAATTTCTGATTCTGATTGATTTAGACTAATCCCTTCTCCCAGTCTGACTAACTGGTCTCCAAATTGAATATTAACAAGAGTTCTACCACTTTTGCTATTGATGACAGCATAAATTACAGCACAAAACGTAAATTACTTATGGTGCTAATGAAATCCAATTCACGTCCTTGTTAACCTCTGAGGGGTTTCCTACACCAGAACGAGCCAATTATTGCTATAAACTAGTTATCAATCAATCTCGATAAAATAGTTGTACTTCTGTCGGTTGGTACAATGAAATAGTTAAGGTGAATTGACATAGAGAATAGACAAGACAGAGAGGGATTACTTACAGTCACCATGGAAAGAACCCACTGGTGAAGAGACAAAGCGTTAAGGCCAATGTCGGTACGATATGGATGTCGAAGTATGATATAGAGAAGCCAAACGTGATATGCGCCTAACACCAGTAACCCAGAGGCACCAAAACCAAATCAATCTTCTGCTCTTCCATCGTCACTTCCCCTATAAAACCCTCACTTGTCAGTATTGCCGCTAAAAGCTGATGATTCGCCACTCTCCTTGATGTTTTCTGATCTCTGTGCTCTATCAAAGACGACACCAAAAAGCCCAAAAATTTGTAATTGTCAGCAATTTCACGAGTCACTTCTACTTTGATGGCTGACTCAAACCCCACTATGCCAAATTCCTCCCCTCCTTTGCCATATTTAATTATCGTGGACCCGCATTAAACTCAATGCTCATATTTAATTAACCTTCTTTGTTGTTGTAGATTCGAATAGGAGTATTAGCATTATAGATTCGATCAACAACAACACATGCAAAACCCCATGATTCGATCCCAGGATTTCAGAGTGAACCAAAGAAACGCAGACGAAGACGAAGTTAATCACGAACGACAAAAGGCAATTGATTACTCTTCTAGTCTAGTTTTTCCAGCTCATAGCCAGTTCACCTTCTGAGTGTAATTAGGTGAAAAAAGGCCAGATGGCTTTTCAGTAATATCTGGCATGGTCTATTTAGGTTACAAAACAGATCAGACCTGTCAAGAATGAATCCTAACCTATCATGGCATGTTTGCAGCCCACGCGTAGTTTACACTTAGGATAACGGTGTGCCACTGACCACAACACAAGAATCCCATAGTTCGAAACTATTTTGTTTTCTCTTTTATCTCTCCTTCCAACGAAAAGAAAAGGAATCACAAAAATTTCCAAAACGATGGTCAATTAAGCCAAGAGGTGACTTAATCAGGTACCTTTTGAATTAGTAACCTAACTTACTTTTTGAATGCAATTTACGATTTACAAAATAAATTTATTAAAAAAATTTTATTTCAATTTATGTGAATGTACTTTTTAACACTATAAATTATTTATTTATTCAATAATGGTAAGTATTTGATCAAGTTTAAATATGTTAAATATCCCCTTGGAGTTAAATGGGTTGGATTCCATAGCTCATATTTTTTCATGTGATGGGTTGTAGAAAAAAAAAAGAACATATAATAACGTGCCTTTTCTAGCTCCAGCTAATTTCAATGCATGGGTTAAACATTCCGTTTTAAATTACTGAGAGAATACATTTTGTCCAGAATGTATTTATGTTTAGATAAATATTGGTTTAAGAGTGTATTTATTTTGCTAAAGATAAATTTTTTACTTAAAATATATTTTGAAAGATTGAGTTATCAAACGTTAGAGTCTGTAAACGGATGGAATTACATTTTAAACATCAAAAAATTGCTGTGAAACACGCACTTCAAGTTAGTCTTGGCCTCTTTAAACATTTTTTCTTCAAATTTTTCATTGACGACATGGACAAAGGGTTAAAGGCAACAAAAACGACAGAATACCTGTTCACCAACAGAAGACCGATTATCCAATGCATAGGAATGTCCTGCCCATTCGTTGGGATTTGCAAGTAGCTTGATAACGTACACGGATGCATCATACCAATGAGTAGCTTTGGTATAATAGCTTTCCAAGAAAAAGTGATAAATAACTTTAGAAAATGGATTTGGAATAATAGCTTCTGAAAAATAAAAAACATAGCTTCTGAAAATTTTCTACCCAAAATAGATTGTAGAGGAAAAAAAAAGAGAATTTGACTTAATTAAATAAAATCATGATTTTGAAAGTCAAAAGTCATTATGTAGTTTAATGTTATCTACTTTGTTTTTAAAATCACTGTTAAAGCACCATGGCTTCCAAAGTGGTCATGCTTCTAACATTCTGTCATTGACTTGTGAATGTGATGGCTTAATTATATAAATGATTTGTTATGAATCATGATGTCTGATGTAGTGAATATTTTACATTTCATGAATTTTGATATTTGTCTTGTAACTATGAATTTATAACTATTATATTGATCTTTTGATTAAGTTGGAAAAATACTCGTAAGCTTTTACAATTTTATCATAAGTGTGTCAAGTATCATATGTTATCAGAAGTGCAAAAATGCTTATGAACATTTAAAACATAAACAAAAATGCCCAACACTGTTACTTTTTGTAGTGGAGCCAACATTATTTTTTCATGTGCCTATATAAGAGTGTTATGTTATATTTAATAGTTCCACCATTTTTGTTCTTATATCAAATGTTTAAGAATTTCAGCTAAAAAAAATTAAATGTTTAAACGTATCTTTACACATTCCAAAAAGCACATGTTGCTAAATGCACTATCAGTAAAAACTCATGGGTATTTTTACACATTAGTCCTATATTTTTTATAAATACTTTAGATTAGATTATATAAATTATGAAATATAGAATTTAAAGAGGATTGTAGGGGTCATGTAAGTGTTGAAAATCATAAAAAAAAACATGGAAAAGAAGTTATGCAGTTTGCTGGGAAAGCCTGTTTAGCCCACCTGCTCAGGGTCTAGATTGAATGGGTAAAGTCTCAACTCACATAGGACAATTCATATGATTCAGGCTGACCCATATTTCCACTTGTGTTGAGAGGCAACTTCTTTACTCTGTAAATAGGTTGCCCTTCCACCACAAAATTAGTAGAACCAAGCCATAGAAGTTCTTTTGATCATATTTTTATTCGTTATGAACTTTTACCTAGAGTATGTTTCCATTTGCCGACAATGATTTTGCATATAGATGCAACAAACCACAACTTGTAACGGGGAAATGACTTTTAAAAACGACACAAATAAACAAACCAACAGTTTAAGGAACTAAGAAATTGTCTAATCTAGAATGTTAAAGCTCTTGACCAGAGCATTTGCCCAACGGTTAGGTATGACTTCTCAACTTCCAGTCCTGATGGTACCCAATATGACAAGAAACAACAATTGAGAAGAATAGCAAATTTGATTTATGAAAGGCCCCATTGACATAATAAGATGAAAAATAAATATTTCAGATAACATGTCAATGACATGTTTTGCTCCTGGTTAAAAGCCAACGATTTCAATTCTGATGTACATGAGTAAAAATTTGTGGCTTTTCCAGCTCAACTAGTTTTACAGCATCAGCATTATTATACAAGAAACAAATAAGCTACATAAATTATCGCTGAAATTCATCAAATGTTCAGCTTATCTGCAGCTAAACTTTAGATGTATCTAAGTACTTTTGTCCGCGGCTTTGGCCAAGGAGGTGAAGTTAAACCTAAAAATAGCAAGGAAAATCAATGGTCAATGAATCAAATAAAACAAAAGCTTAATCAAAACATCAACTATGGAATAACTCCCAGGTCAAATGCATATGCATGAATGTTGTGATAAAAACAAAATTCAACAGAGACTGTTGCTTACCTAATCAGACACTTCTTTTGTGACACAGGTGCAGTAGTCTCACTTACTAATGGCGCTGTCAGTTCAGCAGGCTGAGTCCAACAAAAAAAAGGGAAAATTCAGAAATGCTTCTATTTCTTACCGATACCGCATGGAAAAGTAACTTTACAGCTTTCAGAGAATGGCCCTCAGATGAAAAGAATAGGAATGGATAAAGGCAAAAGAAAATTACAACCTTGAGAGATGGAGGATTTCAGTAAAAGCAAAACAAGAGAAACGTAATCCAGTTACAGAAATAAATGTGAATTCCAAACTAAAGCATCATCTGATGACATATATAAAATAATCAAATTCCATAAGAAAACCTTATGATATAATTATACTTCATTATTACCATATTCATCAAATTTTATCGATCATTTTATTTTGAGGACATTATGCCATCAAATTTAACATAGAATATTAAGGACAGGCAAAACAAAACTATCAAGCACTCAAGCAGCCATTGTATGTATGCAGCAAAAACACTAAATAGAGCTAAAACAAAGACAAATCGAACCTGAGCAATTTTAACAGGATCATAGCTAATACTTTAACTCGACACAGATTTGAGCAACATTAACGTTTACAGTTCTAGACAATTGCAACAGATGAAGGGGACAAAGTAAGATAAATATCCATTGAAAATTCAAATATCTAAAAGCCCTGAGTTAAGGCAAAACAAGAGGTTAACCTCGAGTTCCTCCAAGCCCCCACCAGACCGTAATTGAGTCGAATGGATCACTTCCTCATTTGAAATAACTGGCTCAGTTGCCACAACAGCCTTCAAGTTTAAGGAGTCTAAACTGCTGCCTTTCCCATCTCCCCCATTCCCTTTCACTTGATTTTTATACTCAATGTCATCTTCAAGCTCATCTGGTTCTTCTGGAAAGGCTTGGTGTGCATTATAAAGACCAGACATAATCTTCTCAATAGCCAGCGTTTCTGCTTCTTTAGAATTTGACATATCAGAAGAAGCAAGTATTGGATTGACTTCTACATTGCTTCTTCCTGATTCATTAATCTCACTCTTCTCAGACGATATCTCCTCTGGAAAATTCATATCAGATTTCTCACTCTTTTGTCCCCCAATAACATTGGCTTCTGAGCTATCATGTTTAATAGAACAAGAACTGGCTGTGCTAATAGCTCTATCATCATGGAATTCCTTACTGGAAGAAGGCAAGGATGCCAGGGACTTGGAACTTCTCAAGTTATCATCCAACTCATCATCTGCTCGCTTTCTCTTCTTTTCATCATCTGTTCCACTTGCAACCACTCTATTTTCATGTGTTTTTTCTTGACTCTGGCCAGAGACCTTCAATTCTGAACTCCGCTTACTATCCCAAGTTACTTTAGTTGGACGGGAAGGGCAAACACCACCAGGAAATACAAAGGTAGGTAAATTCCGACGTTTCACATGAGATACACTAATCTCCATTCCAGGTTTCCATAAATTGTATACATTGACAGAGTGCTTAAATTCGTCAACAGTCAGCCTTATATCAAATTGTTCACCTTCGTTAGCTGAAACTCCCTGCTTACGTTGCAGACCCATGAAATAACTACAGTGGAAAGGCTTGGATTTGTCTGGAAAACCACCAGGATGTGGATGGCACTGGAGCATGCCATACGTGTGCCTCTCAATCTATTTTTACAGACAACCAAAACAGGTTATGTATGAACAAAGAAACAAAGTTCCCTCCGCATGACCATAAATTATTATTTTTTTTTAAAAAAAAAGACGTAAAATAAAGGTAAGAGAGAATATGATAGGATCCAAAGAGATGTGCAGAACCAACACTTAAAAGCACGCTTTCAAGGGGGAAGAACCACACACTTAGTATTATATCAAATATTCCTTAATACTCTAATGTTGGACTTCAAAACCTCATACAGCCCTAAAGAGGCAACATCTCGATAGTTGCACCCTGCAACACTACACTTGACCTTCCAACGGGTCAGAATCCTTTGCAAGTAGCCCTGTTTTTGTCATAGGTCACCCAGCTATAATACCAAACAATATAACCTAGGGAGGTGTGAAGAACCTACCCCTAAAAGCATGCTATCAAGGGGGAAGAATCGCTCATATTAAGTACCACACCAAGAATTTTATATTGCTCAATGCAAGACTTAAGCATCCTATACTACCCAATAACTATCAAGATAACAATCTAACAAGAAATAATGAGCAAACAGAAGGTATACAGTGTTTTCACCTTCAGTGTCAGCTGACGAAGGCGAGACTCAACCCAGCCTTTCCATTTTCTAAGATCATCAGCATTCTCTGCACTTATGTCTATCTGTAGATAATTTTTGTAAGCTTCGAAAAAGGGATAAGGCTCAAAAAGAGTATCCCAATCAGCCTTGTTTGTCACCATAGCCTACAAATCCCAGGCATATCAAATTTACACAATTCAAATGTCACATGAGAAGAAATATAAATACGATTACTAAAAATGTCTGTCAGAGTTATTTAAAAATATTGATTACCCCACAAGCAGATCGTTTCTCCATTGATAGGGGAATTTAGTACCTTGTTAACAACTTCAATATAAGTAGAAGTACGTTATGGTAGAAACTAGAAATACGACACTGCCAACTCAAAGTTTATCAATGTTTATGATCACATTCAACAAAGTAAATAAACAGGAAACACATGCGGGCGTGACTTGAATAGTAATTCAGACTCTTCCTTTCCAGCTTTCTAGGGCATACTTCTTACATTGAGTAAGAACAAAAGCAGAGAAGATCAGAACGATATCATTGTTGATCAAACAATGATATTCAATTTCCACATCATGGGAACACCGACTTTTGGGCCCCCATCCTAGGAATGAACCATAGATTCAAACTTCTCATGCACCGAACAAGAAATTTTGTGTAAGAACTAATCAAGGTTTGGCCAAACAGAAAATCATTTATCATGCCATAAGATCATACCTCACATATTTCACTTCCCCTTTGAAATTCATCCGACATAATGCGCAAAGTACTTGATGATACATTGTAGCTGGAGTTCATACAAGGATAAGCAGGGGTAATTATTGGCATTAGGTGATATCTATCCTTGGGATATTTTCTAGGATCCCAAACTTGAAGTCCAAGAGATCCTTCTTCAATAGCACAAAGCAATACAGGATTTGGCCAACGCCACTGAGTATATACCCGGAAAAATCGAGACACTAACATATTGGGCAGTGCATTGGGATAAAGCTGGCATATTCGAGCAACAAGCAATGCCCAATTTATACCACCAAGAAAACCTGAAACCTGAGGATAATTTAACAAGAAATCATATTAGATACATAAGAAAGAACACAACTGAATACATCAAACAAGTTCAGGCGACAAAGGAAAAAAAGCAAGTACATAAGCCATTTTGTGCAGCAATGTTACCATACATTTGAATATACGCCCCGGCGCTTTGCCCAAAATTTCATACATCTTAGTGTTGTTCGAAAGTTCTGCACTTCACAATCAAAATTTCAATCAACAATAAATGACACAAAAATGACATGAAATCTATCTCTGCACCAAATCAATAGCTCCCACCTGAATATTTGGAACCAGACGCAAAATTTGATCAGTAACCCGACAACCATTAAGACTACGAACAGTTTGCTCGTCAGCATTTTGTAATATTGAATCCTGTGATATATCTAAATCCTGCACCCCACAAAATCCAGAATTACTAATCAGTAAACATATATAAATGCAACCTGTACCGAAAGAAATCAAGTATGTTGCAGTGAGTATGCAATAAAAAAATGAACGAAGATCAACTACCACATTAGGCCACTTTTGACAGCCTAAGCTTATCAATTTAACTTATACCATTAAATATTTTAAAAACTCTTTATATTTTTAAATGAAGACTATGCGGTCAACCTTGACAGCATAGGCTTCGTCTTCAATTTTAACAACCACAACATCAATATCTGGGAATACAATATTGGCCACCAATAGGGCAAAGGGAATCAGAAGGACAAATTACATAAACACTGAGTCAAACAACCAAGACAAAACAAAAATGAGCAATCTTCCGAATCTCTCACACATTGAAAGCAGCAATCACAGAATGAGTCCTGATCTCAAAAGGTTAGTGATACTCTCCATTGGGGTATTTCAAAGACCTGATCAATCTTCTTTGAGTTTTGACCCTTGATTAACCATCCAAGGCCATTTCATTGACCAGCTCACTTCAGTAACAACTCAATGGAAGTACTGCAAGGGAGAGAGCTGCCTATATAATTTGATGGAATTAATCCCAGTATCTATTTTCAAGAAGTCCAACATGTTCCTCAAACTGAGTTAGCTAGTAACTTTTGGATTTTCATTGAGGTTGCTTAAAGCCTCCACATTTGTATAGCCTAAAAGAAAGTGAGTCAGTGTCATCAAGACCATTCACAAAAACAGCCTCTATTTAATTTATTACACACACACGCACACATCAAAATACGAGGTGGCCTAATGAGGGATTATGTTTCGTTATGAGTTAGTGGAGGAATTTTTTTCTCTCTCTTCTAATGCTGGTATATGTCGGTTAAAATGCTATAATGTATGTCACGTATATAGAAGGTTTATTTTGTCCATTCTTAAGGAAAATAAGGACAGGAACTTAACAAATAACACCAACTGTGCATAAAACATAATCATTTTTGCATTGGCAACTTACTTCTGGAACAACCCACAAAGATAACTTTGCATAAAGGAGATCTATGGAAACACCATTGAACTTGAATTTCATCACTGGAACGTGTGCATCAGGCACAGGGTGCAATTCTGTTACTTCTGGCATCTCAGATAGAATATTTTGTAGCTCACCAAAAAAATCTTCCTAAGAACCAGTCAAATAAAAATTGTAATTGGCAAGGGACACGAAGCCAAAATTAAATTTTCACCATAAAATGCTCAGCTCATACCTCTCTGCTTGCGTGTCTAGGGCCCACACAAAGAGTGTCTATATCTGCTCCAGGGCCATGCACCTACAAAATATGGGAGGCTAATTTTAAGAAAGAGAAGTGATGCAAACCCATTCAGGTAACATATATTAAGAGTTTTTAGCCATTCATCTCTTTCTGTGGTTCAAGCATCAAAATTTCTGTATTAGTTTACTGCAATGGATGTATTTGAAAGGAGATTATAGTATATCAAACAGACCTATTGTGCCCTTGGAAATTTTCAAAAAAGCCTTCCTTGGAATAAAATTCTCAAGAATACTTAACAACCATTTCAATAATTAATGATGAAACTTAAATGCAAATGACATGACCTCTTAGCGAATTATCACGTCCAATGTCATTTCTAATAGTAGAGAGTTTAGACAAACAGGTATAACACAACAACAAAACCTTATCCCACGCCCGGGGCGGGGGTTATCTTTATAAATGATGATTTTAAAAAAATTGTATAAAAAAAAAAATTCAAATTAATCATAAAGTCCCCACTCCATATATATCAATACAACTACCTAGAAAAAAAAAACCACATAGAAACCGTCATATGCACATAATCAAGATCAAACATGACTTCACGTCACACAACAGCACAGGTTTCAAAAGGTAAAATAACATCAGTTCAGATCCTTAGATCTCTAAAATACGCTTGAGCCAATATTTGCAAAGGGGATATGCCTCTGTGCATAATTTAGTTTCCTGTTCCAAACTTTGAATATCATGCGATGTTCCATAAGGTATAAATACAAACAGCGTGCCATTTGGGTATTTAGTCCCCATGATCCCTCTCCCCACCTTTGGCCAGGCAATCCCATCAAGCATGCAAGGGGAAAACAGCACAGACAAGTATAGAGATATGAGTGCCGGAGGAAAAATTATTGAACAGTTTCTTACCCCTAAACGATAGGAGCCAAAAGTAAAGATCTTGGCATTTGCTTCTTGCACCAGTTGTTCATTGAGTCCCTTTGCACGGCTAATGGCTTTAACCCAAATCTTCACAATCTAATTACATAGATAATACAAAATTACATATACTACCACATATTATACAACATTACAAGTCGAACAAACAAAATGCATGGGAAGCTCCACCACCTATTTTCAACTAAGTTGCTTCACAGAATTAAACATGATATCGAGAAAATTCAATTCAACCTGGTCTAGCCTGCCAAGCACTTCTTCCCTGCTCACAGCCTCCTCCTGACTCTCATACAACCCCGCGTCTTGCAAATACTGAACAACCAGAATTCAAACTGAGTATGAAAACGCTTACAAAATGTCTGATAATCAAGAGCAGAAAGTGTGAACAGAACCTTCTCAAGTTCACGGGTCTTGACCACATCGTAATCAGTTGGCCCACCTAATGAAATTGGTTCGGTAATTCCTAATCGGCGATTACTCAATACGGGACTCCCCATGAATAAATTGATACAATTTTTTTATTGTAGTATATCTTGTGCGTCAATGATAGGGAATTAGCAGTTATAGATGGTTTCAATTTTTCCCCAAAAAAAAATAATAAATTGATGAACAAGATGAAAAGGGAAAAAAACACTATAACAATGAGATATTTTTGATTATACAGTACAGGGGAAACATTCAAAGCTGTGAACCTTAACCATAAAAATATAACAGAAAAAATTACAAAGCAATTGGGAATCAGTTCCTTCCAAACATGACGAGAAAAAAGTACAAAGCCACTATGGGGGATTTCAATTCCGGATGAAACCTTAACCCTAGAAAACTATATCATCAACAAGCAACCATAGACCCCATAAACAGATTATAGAACGCGATTAAATCTCGAAAAGGTTTGCCTCCAACGGTTCTTGCGGGTGTAGCTCATCGGCCACGGGAAGAACCTCAAATCTCCAGAGAGTAGAAATCAAAACCAGGCAGAAGCGACGAGTGTCTGAATTATAAGAGAGTGAAAAAGTGACAAAAAGATGGCACAGAGAAGAGAGAGACGGTGGGATTTCTTTTTGGTTAACTATTGGGGAAGCGCTAGTATAATGTTGAGCCGAATTCCTATTATAAAATCCACCAAGCACATAGATATTTCAATATCTAATGCTTACTACCTTGTTAATACTTGTTTGGATATTTGTTTGATGAATAATTTTCTGTAAGAATGTATTTTAAAAAAAGATTTTTTTTTGTTTAGAATTCATTTTGAAAAATGAAAATGTGGTTAGATAGATGTCTTTGAAGTAATTTATGATGGAAAATGATTTAAAAAAAATGAATCTCATTAAATAATAAATATATATTATTTTATATTGTGATAAAATTAGAGAAAAATGAAATAAAGTAATTATAATGTCTCAGAATGCAATTTAAAATTTTCATATCTAAATCATAATTTGAAATATCTCATATTACAACTTGTAATGTATTTTGGGTAGAAGGAGCTTTTTTCTCCTCCCAAAAAGTAATCTACGCCCATAATGCATTTTATCTTCCATTTGTCCCAAACACTCGGGCCCTTCACGAAAATGCATTCTGACCTGGGAATGCATGTAGGTTTGGATTAAGGGCTATTTTTTTTTTTTTTACAATGTGGTTTTTTATACTCTATCCAATACATACATGAAATGAATTTTATCTCAACTTATGTGAATATGATTTTATAATGGTATGTCAAACATGCCATTATATAATACTTGGTTTTTCTTAGTAACCTCAAAGAAACCAAATACATTATTTCAGAATATTTATATTTATCATTTTTCTTTAAATTAATTTGTCTTACTTATAAATTGATATGCAATCTAATTATATATAAATAAATACTTTTAAGTAGTATATTTAACTTTCTTAATTTCTCCAACAAAAATCAGTTGCTTTTTATATTAAGGATTAAAAGTCGTACATATGAGCTAGTTGACTTTTTAATGGTGATTTAAGAAGTTAATTAATTGATATATTATATTTTTTAAAACTAATTTAATTGCTTATAAATTGATATATAATCTAATTATACCTATAAATATTTCAAAATGCATGCTATAATTAAGTAATTTATTTAACTTTTTCATCTTCAAAAAATCAATTGATTATTATATTAAGAATTATAGGTGATGTGTGCATGTATTTATATTAATAAAAACATGCATTGAAGGGTTTTGTTTCACTCCAAGGTCATAAAATTTTGAAAAAATCAAGGACTTTTTTAAACACTATTTAAATAATATGGGTAAAGTTAATGCTGAGTAACGGGCGGGTCAGGCTAGCCCGATGGCCAACCCAGAGCCCACCCATTTAATTCTAAACGAGTTCGGGCAAGGTAACCCGTTATGGCTTGTTATTGATGATAATCCCATATTTGGAGAATTTTTTATGATAATCTCATTCAAGAAATATGTTTTAGTGACAATGAGTGATATTGTCATCAGATAGTGATATTGTTATTAGGGGATTAAATATAATAATGTACTTTTTTCTTTAACTAATGTTTTGTCCCATTAGATTTTTCTAATAAGATTTTTAACGATACAGCTTCAAAGTGTTTGTATACTCTTTTCCCTTCACTAAAATTTTATCCTATTGAATTTTTCTTAGTAAAATTTTAGTGAGACACAATATTTGTTATTAACATTTAAAGGGAGTGTTGTAAACATTTTAGAATGAATGCCAATAAACCCAACTACTACTATTCTTTATATTTAATGTTATGTAACCTTCCAATGAATGACTCGCAAGGAATTTCTTATTGTTAATATTGTTCAGTTTACCATTGCTTCTTTGCAACTATTTGCTTCTCATACGTAATAGTTAGATGCTTATAAATAGAGATAATGTAAATGAAGCTGGTATTTAAAATCACAAGTGAGTGAAAAATGCTCATTTACTCTCTTCTGCAATTTCTTGTCTTATCATGTTTACTATATTATAGTTTTTCCACTTTATAACATCCTTAAATTAGAAGAAAACATACAAAGACAAGTTTTAAGTTTTGGCGTAGTAGAGCAAAATACCCCTAAAAAATATTGCCCAGAAAACAGAGTCTTGGTATATTTTAAAATAAATTTAACACTAAGTGAGTCAAGTAAAAAATTAAAAATATATATAAATGAAAAAAAAAATCACATTAAAAAAATAATCTCTTATTAAGTTTTATAGCACTCATTTATAATTATACTGTATATATCAAATTAAGAAAATCGAATTTATAATATTTCACGCCACTCCTCAAATTTTCTTCAATGATAAACCCCAAACCTTGCTCGTTTAAAATGTTCTGGCTTGATAAGGTCTCAACCCCTTCAAGTCTCATCTATTCAAGAGAGCAACTTAACAAGTTGAAAATGCAAACACCTATTCTGCGCAACTACACATCCTAATGGAACTATTTAGGCTGTAATGTGACACATGGTTATATCATAATTCAGGGCTAAACTACCTGCCATCAAATGGTAAATCTATGTGGGGAAAATTGGGCATTATATTACCAAACAGACCTAAAATACAACCTGGAAGAGTTTCAGATAGGCAGCAATTTTTAGGAGTGAAGAAACTGGAAGCTTATTTCCCGGAAGCTATATACCATTCCAATGGAAACTGTTACAGGCCCCTGGACAAGGAAGCATGAAAAAAACCTGCGAACATCATCGTTAGCATCAATTTCTTGTCCGCATTAAGATTACAGCTCCATGACCGTCCACTGGACACGGTTTATGCGGTGGTCTCTCCGCTCTTGAACAGTTCCTGCAAGTTAAAAAATACATTTAAATTCTGCAGCATCAACCATGCATTTTTAAAGCAGTACAATAAAGATTAAAGAAATAAACTTTAGTCAAAAAGCACTTCCATCAAAGGCCAAGATAGATAACAGGGTCATGAGTGCTCTTGGTAGTAAGTCACTCATTCTATCGCTTCAAAAGAAATATTTTAAAAATGCCAATCAAACAATGTTGTTTAATGTGATTCAAAATTTATGTGATGAACTACTTTTTGAAAGCCAAGCAAATTAATGATGAAGGCTTGCAAATGACAAAGCATACTGTAGCATCAAGTTTCAGATCCATCTACTTTTAACACGTGTAAAGAATATTGTGCCCTCTCACCATGAAAACTTCCAATTCGCCAACTCCCCATTTTTCCCAATCAAAAAACCAGGCCTTATCATCCATGTAATGCTCAAGAAAATGACTCAATTCTCACTCCTTGTACGAATATGAATGCCTATTTGCTAAAACTCAATCGGTGTAATCCATTTTCCACCAAACAAAAAATCTCAATTTTGATGCCTTGTATGAATAAATATGTTTTCTTACTTTTGTGGTGCATACTCCTTTATTCTTCGGTACAGGGTATGTCTTAGGGTATCTAGTATGAACACGAATCCTATATAGTGGCATAACTAAGAATATATCGTATCTTTCAGCACAAAGCCTCCCCTGAAGCAGAAGTTGATTAACTCTGACTGAGTGTCCATGCCGAATCACTGATAACAGAGTATGATACTTAGTAAATTATGCACGTGAATGTACAAGTTACAACTCACTCAAACCACCAGTCTCATTATGCAGGTTCTAGAAGAATGTAAATTATATGATAATTTACCAATTTTTTAGCAGCAA
Source organism: Vachellia pachyceras (assembly GCA_025593235.1). Classification (NCBI taxonomy): domain Eukaryota; kingdom Viridiplantae; phylum Streptophyta; class Magnoliopsida; order Fabales; family Fabaceae; genus Vachellia; species Vachellia pachyceras. The sequence goes on from JANTPZ010127918.1 coordinate 50,667, forward strand.
TTGATGAATGCTGCCTAGACTTCTTCTCACGATTGCATTCACCGCACCAGCTGGAGAAATCGTTTTGATACCTTTTCATCTCTCTGAAGACAGAGCTGCAAAGAAATAGTGCAACGCATCTCTTTTATAAGAAAAACCAAAGAACAATACGGGGTTAAAGTAATTGATCCTATGAAGAAAAAGATCAGACTCGAAGAGAGGAAATGGCATCTCAGCTGGATGCTGCTATTACACAACAGACATGAGAGACTGTTCCCTTTCGACCCATAAAAACTGCAATTTTAGGGGTTTTCTTCATTAGATTAAGAATCCAGAAGGATTATAAATAAACAATACAATTACGTTTTCTTTATATCCTTTTGATTCGGAACAATCTACATAAACACACAAGGGGACTATTCCCACATCAGCTCTTGAAGGAAGAAGGCCACCAATAGGAGACAACAAAATTAGAATATGAAGCACATGATTTAAGATCAGAGTTTCAAAAACGGAGGACAAACACTCAATAAATAATAGGAGATATGGAACTAGTAATAGGGGCAAGCAAAATCAAAAGCACCTTCTGCACCATAGAAGTAGGTTGATCCGATGACCAGATGTCGTAGCTCTAGCACCATGGCGATGCCGACCACAATGGAGCACAGCCCCTCCAGGGACATGAGAGTAGTCAAATATCTCCTGCTTAAATGACCGCATCAAAAAAGTGTGCAACCATATACAAAGTATAACAAGCAATGGTAAAAAATATCCTTAGTACTTATAAATTAATTTAGGGATTAAATTATGGTTAAACCTACTTTTGATCCTTATAGTTTACCCCGATTTGGGTTTTAGTCCCAGAAGTTTAAAAGTGATGATTTTGATCCCTCAAATTCACTCTGTCTAAAATTGTTGGTCCTCCCTGTAATTTTTAAACAATCTAAACTTGATGTTGACACTGTCAATTTTGCTTACGTGTCGTTGACTCTATTAATTATAGTGAATTAACTTAATGACTGCACAAGATAATATGGAAATAATTCTTGTATAACATGTTCCTATAGTTTTAAGGACTTGAATGTTTTACTGCATTAATTAACATAGTTAAATTTAGGGATCAAAACAAAAATATGTTTAAAGTATAGAGAACAAAACCAAAATTCATTGAAAGTATAGGGATTAAAACCAAAATTGGTCAAAAGTATCGAGACTTTTTAAACCACAGGGATTAACAATTTTAGACATAGTGAACTTGAGGGACTAAAACCATTACTTTTAAATTTTAGGGACCAAAACCCAAATTAGGGTAAACCATAGGGACCAAAAGTATGTTTAACCCATTAAACTATAAACCCAATAATAAATAACTGCATAATATATTTTTACTATCAAAGTAAAGATAAGCAGCTATATGTAGAATCAAAGACTTGAAACACACATAATGAGCAATCTTTTACTACTTCAATATGATATTGGTTGCAAATAATATGCAACTAGAACAGACTTCCCAGAATAAAATTATTTGTATAGTTCCCTAAAGAATCACATGCTCATTTCTTCTTTAAGTCAATTCAATGATTGCTCAAGGCAAGGGGAAAAAAGCAGTAAATCAGTCATAACAATTCAGGCAGCTACAAGTCAGAAAGTATCAAAGGCAACTCAGATTCTCATCATGATCAATATTTGAAGATCGTATGTTCTAGAAGAGTAAAACCATGTGCATCCCCAAAAGTGATAAATAAAATATGCTAAGCATTTAATCCTCTCAATATCAATCTTTGTTCATGTAATTTCTATGACTTAACATACCTCTGACTGACTCCTTGTGTTTACATGCCTATCACATCGCGTTCCCCGAAAAAATAATTCCCCTCCAGAAAATTCCTTTCGCAAGCAAACATTCAAGGTTACTTCTGAGTCATCCACATGAAAACCTACAAATGTAAGATTGTATCTATTCAGACTTCATGGCTTCATGCATAGTAAACTGAATGGACAAGTTCTAATTCAAGAGACGAGGAGTAACAGAATCTTATATAACTGAAAGATATGTTCAACTAAAGAAGGATATAGGAACTGTGATTGCCAACAAGCACCTTAGCATTAGTAAGATAAGGTTATTGGAGGGTCACATATCAAGATCCTAGCCTTCTTCAGTATACATGTGCAGTATAATTGTATTTAGCCTGTAAAATGATCAAATAATTTTCTTCCTTCTTAAGTAATATAGCCTTGGTAAATATAGGAAACACAAAGATGATAAAATCGGGATGCCCAAAATAAATAGAAGCCACTTAATAAGGACCATTTTATGACACATTCTATGGCATCACAGAATAAGCACATGACAAAAAACATGTCTATGATAGCTAATATTACTAATATAGGCCATCAGAAGCTGAACTATTGTTAATCAATTATGGCTAATGTTACTAGTGTTTAATACAGCTATAATGCTCAGCAACGCCAGTTTTCATTTTTAAGTATTAATGTAAAAAGAAATGCATCAAGCAGAAAACATACCTGAGTCAACATCTCTATCTTTACCATATTCAGCAACAAACCCATGATGAGAATCTAGGGTTGAGCCACCAACTTCTCCAAAGAAGACTGCATAATAATCAAAATAATTAATTGAGCATGCATGAAGAAAGATCAATTTCATTAATAGAGGATGATAATCTTCAGGCAATTAAACACAAGATCAAGAAAATCACCGTGAACTAATGAGCACATATCAAACAGACTTCTTTTACCTTTGGATACAGGACGAATAAATCCTTCCGTAAGCTTGTCAAGCATTGTTTCAAGGCCAAAATCATCAAGTACAGCCCCATATTTATTCATTGTATTAGGACGCATGATTCGAAATTTTGTTTCATTCACCCACTTTTCAAAATTTTCGATCTAGAAAGACAAAAGGAATAAAATATATCAAACTAACATATGCATGGAAATGCACATAATAATTTAAAATTAAAATAAGAATGAGACTGCTTACACCACTGCCAAATGATAGTCAAAATGATGAAGTACCTCGGATACCAATAACTCACAGAAGCGAGGCTGGAGCATTCCAAATGTAAAAATGCCTGGAATAGGCTCAGACATTATACTTCTAAAGCTTTGCTCGGTATTATCATTGATTGCTTTCAGAAAAGCTGGGACAAAGAACATTGTAGGATTCAAAGTGTACAACTCTCGGTGTAAAGGCTGCACACATGTCATAGAAAACTAGTAACTCTTGCTCAGAAATAACAGAAAACAGGAGGCGTAGGTAAGATGGTCTTATGCATCAGCATATATGAAATTTAAACCCAAACCATTTGTTCAAAAAGTCTTCTACTTTAAATATAAGATTATAGATATAGATTTGCAACAGCAACATCATACATGTTTAGGCATAAATCACATCCAAGGAGATATCAAGTTCACCCAAGTAAATATCATAATTCAAATTTTATACCCCTTCTAGTCCTAATTATAAGACCTAGTTAAGGAATTTGTTTTGATAATAAAAATAAGACCTCAATCTTTTTTGTTTTTCTCATTAATTTCATTTTTTTTTCACTCTATCTCCCACAGTTAATAACCTTGTTAAAAGAGGGAATTTTAGGGGAAATAACACTTTTTTTACATGATAATGGCAAATAACCAATTTAACAAATTTTCTCAATCATTATGAATTAGTTAACTAGTTTTTATATTTGGGACCAAAAGAAATATATTGATTTCCATCGAAAGCATGAGAAAAGTATATTGATTTCTACTTCCACATGTTTGGTTCAACTACGTTGGATAGGATTCAATGCCATACTTATAGCAGCTTTATAAGTTTCAAAGGAGACTCTGTTTGTAGATGCGCCTCTTCTACCACTCACTTTAGCCATAATCCTTCCATTATACCTTAGGCTAATGCTCTTAACTTAGACTCAGCACTGCTTTTAGCCACTACTCGTTGTTTCTGACTTTGCCACATGACTAAATTTCCCCACACGAAGGTGCAATACCTTGAAGTTGACCTGCTATCCTCCCAAGCTCCTGCCCAATCAGCATCAGTATGGATTTCTACTGTCCTTAGGTCATTTTTTCTTGAAGAAAAGTCCTCTCCCAAGTGTGCACTTCAAGTACCTTAGAATTTTATACACTACCTCCATGTGTTTCTTTTTGGGATCATGCAAATGTTGACTCGCAACGCTTGCAGCATAAGCAAAATCCGGACGAGTATGTGAGATAAATGAGTTTCCCAACTAATCTCTAGTACATCCCTCTATCTGTTGGTAGTTCATCTTTTTCTTGTTTCTTTCTCAGTGCTGTTTCTTCCTCAATCTTGGCAAGCTTCACATTTCTCTCAGTCTTCTTCTTTGTACTTATTGGCACCTTGCTAGGCCTGCATACAAGCATACCAGTTTCCTCGAGGAGATCAAGGATGTACTTACACTAAGACACATAGATTTCCTTCTTTGACCTTGCTACTTCCATTCTGATAGGCACCTAAGTGGGATGGTGAACCCTACCACAAAAGCTAGCTATTGAGGTGGGAGAACCAACCCACTTATATACCCCATTGAGCATCCCATTCCACTCAATGTGGGACTTGGTATCCCATACTACCAAGTCCCCATCAATTGGCCCCCCATGGAAAGCCGACGTCTCGGCGGTTGCACTCCACGGCACTTCACTCGGCCTCCTGCCGATCAAAACCCTCTATGGGTAGCCCTTTCCAAAGAGGTCAGAAGCCTGGCTTTGATACCAATTGATGGGTACCTAAATGTGATGAGGAATCCTACTACAAAAGCTAGCTATTGAGGTGGGAGAACCTAACCCACTTATATACCCCATTGAGCATCCCATTCTACTCAATGTGGGACTTGGTATCCCATACTACCAAGTCCCCATCACATTCCCAAAAAAATACTTTAACCTCCCAAAGTCCTTAACCTCAAATTCAGCATTCAATGCCTTCTTGATTTGGTCCATTTCTCCCACATCACTCCTGATTATGATGATGTCATCCACGTACATAAGGAGAATGGTTACGAGGGTTCCATTTCTCAAGACAAACATGGCATGATCAGATAGGCTCTGTTTGTAGCCTCCAGATTTGAGCACTATGGAGAATCCGTCGAACCACACTCGAGGTGATTGCTTTAATGCATATGTAGACCTCTTTAGCTTGCATACTTAATGTTTGTCTTTCTCAAATCTAGGTAGAAGAATCATATACACTTCCTCCTTTAGTTCACTATTTAAAAAGGCATTTTTAACGTCAAGTTTCTGGAGAGGCCAGTATAGGTTTGCCGCAATTGAGAGAGACGCCTTGATTGTATCAAGTTTTGCCATAGGAGCAAATGTTTCATTGCAATCGACACCGTATGTCTAAGTGAATCCTTTTGCCACCAACGTAGCTTATATTTGTTACGGCTACCATTTGCATTATATTTAGGGATGAAGACCCACTTGCAGCCCACTGGTTTCTTTCCTTTTGGGAGATCAATGACCTCCTATGTACTATTTGTCTCTATAGCCCTCATCTCTTCCAACACTGCCTCTTTCCACTATGGTACTACAATATTCCTGAGTAAGGGCAACATAGGATACATACTTCTTTATAGGGTGTTTAGTACAAGAGCATTTCAAATAATTGATTCATTTGTTCTTTACTCACCATAAGGACAGACTCCGTCTATGTAGTAGGAGTGGGCTCGTGACAGACTTGATTAGCCTGAGATTTTCCTTTTCAGGACTTCCAAAAAGTTTGCCATTGAGATTCCAACATCGGTCACGAGTATGCCCTACCATTTTACAAAAATCACAAGTAACCCGGCCTTTGGAAGAATCGCTAGATTTACTTATGAAGGAAGATGACTGATGCAGAGGAAACAGGTTCAGCAACTTCACCAGGCGATGTGACTCTTCACGTCAGACTACAGAAAAAACTACCCTGGGTGAGGGAAGAGTGGTATGACTCAAGACGCGGCCTTAAACATCATATTATTGAAGCCAACCAGAAAAATCATCACCACTTTGGGCTCTGTGTGCTTTTTGTTATGAGCAGCATCAGCAACAGAAGTCCACTCGTCCTTAGTCAATAAATTCAATTCTGCCAAAGCTACCAATTCCAACCAGTAATCTGTGACACTTTGTGTACCTTGGGAAGATTTCCAAATGCGGCGCCACAAGTCGTACAAATGAGAAAGGTCCTTACCATCAAAGTAAGATTCAGGTACAACGTCCCAGATGTCATGAGCAATGGGAAGGTACATGAAACTGCATTTGAGGTGTGGTTACATGGAGTTGATCAGCCAATAGGAGACCAATGCATCATCCATTTGTCCAATGACATCCCGCAACAGAAGCAGGATCCAACGAAGGCTTGATGACACCAATGAGGAACTTGAGCTTACCACGGCCACTGACAGCAAGACGAACAGCCAGGGCCCAGTCACTGTAGTTGATGGACATGAGCTTCTCGGACACGATGACACCATGAGAGGCATTGAGGCTAACACTCGACCCGAGGGGAGTGTCGGCCCTTGGGATCTCGGACGTGAAGGACCCATCCAAAGAAGTCGTCACCATGGGTGGAGTGACGACCTGTGGGTCTTCCAAAGATCAACTATCAGATAGGAAGGAGAAAAGCTCAGTGTCGTCCAGGCTCTAATACCATGCAGACAAATATGAGCATAAATAATCCAATGGTTCTATTTGATGAGAGCAACGGTACATATAGGTGCGAAGAGAATCAAAATATTAATTGCAAATCTGATCTCCCGAATCTTCTCCACTATTTTATCCTAATTATCCTCTAACTAATCTCCTAGGATCTGCATAATGAATATTATTTACATAATTACCACAAGTTTTTATGGTTAATAAATGAAATCCTTACCTTTTTCTTTTTATCATTTTTAAGACTTTTAGTATAAAATACTAACGAACCAGCTATATCAATTTAAAAAACACACATACACACAAAAAAAAAGATAACAATTAGGGCTCATTTGGTAACCTAGGTTGCCAAAACCTAGGTTTTCTCTTTCCTACTTTCTCTTTCATACTTTTTCCTCTTTTCTCTTTCCTACTTTTTCTCTCTTTCTCTTTCTTACTTTCCTCTTTCCTACCTACTTTTTTGCCTCGGAATCCGTAAAAGCTATAACTTCCCAAACATAAATCACTTTTCAAAACCTAGTTTTTACCTCGGATTCTGTGAAACCTAGATTTCAAACTTGGTTTCCAAACAAGCCCTTAATCTGATATAATAATGCGTATTAAATGAAAAAACCCAAGAAAAATGCAGTTTCAAAGCACAAGCAAACTCCTGCAACACTTACATTCATTAAAGGAGGGGGAGGATGAGGTAATCAAGAAAGAAATTAAAGATATTAAAAAACAGACTCCGATCCCTATATTGTAATATATATTTATCAATTTATACCATGACACATTTTCAGTGAGGGAAAGAGACATCAACCTCATGTTAAGCCAATGACGCACAAGTTATGCAAATCTGTTTTGATTCCCTAGGTTTTACCTAGTTGATCCATTTTGGATCATACCTTATTAGAGTTACGTGAATTTGAGAATATGGATTCATCTTTAGATATTTAGATGTAGACAATAAGGTTTCTCATGCACATTTGCTTTCAAACTTTAATTACATAATGTTCCCCGTCTTTTCTTCCCATTCTCTCCCTGACATTACTCTTTCATGTTCTATGCCAAATTAGGTCAAACAAGAACAGCCAACAACAATAAGAAGTCGTATTCCACTAGATGGGGTTGATCACATAGATCACATAATATATTGGTCACCAAATGGCCTTCTTTGATATGTTTGAATCACTTTAAACATTTTTCTACCATTTTCTCCTTAGATATCATACCAACCCTTTCTCGTACATGTACATTATGATTCCTATCATTTTGTATGATCACATGCCTATTTCAACAACCTCTTCTCTACTACCTGAACTTTATATTCTTATTGCCCTTTTAAACCCAGCATTCACTAACATATAGCATTGCCATATACAAGCAAACAAATGTATCCAAGCAAATAAAGATGCAATTTTAAGATTAGGATGCTATTAGTATCACTTGACATACCTGATAATTTGATATTATCTTTTGCCTGTAATCTCTATGCTTTTGAGCCTGAATTTAAGGAAAAATCATAGAAATATGTCAAATGCGAGTATAATGACCAAAAAAACTAAATTACAACTTATTTACATAAATGACAAAATTACAAGAGTCATTCCGAAATTCCAAATTCCAAGGATAAAGAAAACCTAATATAGCATTACATATACAAATAATGCTATTAGAATTTTCATGCTAAGCATAATCTGTTCACTCTATCTTCCCTATCACTCCACCCTCAAAACTTGTATAATTTTGCATCCAGGAATAGCTAAAAATGTAAATTCATGCTCGGCCTTTAAAACTTTTACCACGCCCAAACCATCAAAGTAGGCGCAGATCAAGTTTCAGAAGGAAAAACGACACTCAAGGAAATTTGAAACTTTTACTTCTACTGCTCAAAAGCCATATATCATCCTCAAAACACAAATATTTAGTCATTTAAACTTCCTTTCCTACCTCAGCTATTCCTGACATTCAAAAGTTGCAAAGGAGATCACAGCTAAATTGACCAATACTCCGAGGCCAAAAAGTTATTTTACTTGCCACAGACGAATGACAAGGAATGCTTGACTAGAATTATTACCAAGTGATAAGCTTATAAATCCAAACCAGACATTAGCTCCAGCACAATATATTGCACTAAGAAAATATGTCATCTTAGAGCAATTTCCGCTCACTAGTTGGAATTAACGTTTGTTTCAGCAACTTAACTAAGAAAATGGCAAAGCGCCTCCTATGTAAAGAAAAAGAGAGAGTGGCAGAATGAACAAATGTGTCTATAGATATACTTCCTTCCTTTTTTTTTCTTCATCTTTCTCCACTAAATAACAACTTCACTTAAACCGTTTGGTTACTTGAGAGAATTCAAATTTTGGACCAGTAAACCCAGAATTGGCACAAACTGACAACAGCCTTCCATTTATAACATTTTGCTACCCTGTGGGTTGAGATGCAGGACATGAAATTTGCCCCCAAAAAAATTAAATAAAAAAATTCTTCAATTACCATTCTTGAGTTTCATGCGCTGTTGTGATATGGGATAAAATAGCAGTAGGGTATTTCTGTAATGTGCTGTCTTTGTAAAGCGTTGTTCAATTAGATGTTAGCGCAGTCATTATTTTCTGTTAGTTGTTAGGCGCGCAAGACTCATGTAAGGAGTATATATGTAACCGATGCTTCACTTGAACAGGCATGCAGAATAATACTTGAGTTCTTCCCCTCGCTCTGTTTCTCTCTTCTCTTCTTGCTCTTTCTTCTTCTTCTTCTTTCTTCTTGTTTCTTCCTTCTTTCCATACCT